>PVIY010036799.1:0-25164 GCA_004026745.1 Myrmecophaga tridactyla
GGGGTGGGGGAATGAGTCTTGTCTAGACCTTTGGTATTCCACCAAAATAGGAACAGATAAAAGTGGGACTAATCTAGTTAAGGAACTGTGTAGGGCCTAGAAAACAAATTTTGGCTTTCGTGTCATTTAATCTCTTCAATGGGAACAGTTTAATTTCGTTCACAAAACCCTAACTCTAAGAAACATAGAAAAATACATTCATTTAGAGGGAAAAGTATTGCAGTATCTGGAAACTTAAAAAAAAAAATCATTGTTATGTTAATTCTGTTAACCTGGGTTACTATTAATTAACCTAAATCTCCATTTTCCTTGTTAACATAAGAAGACAGATAAAAGTATAAGGCATAAAACTTTATGAGTTAATTAGTAGTAAAAAGTAGAAATGTTTTGAAGTTTTTGGCAATATGAAAAAATGGTTTTCAACTTTAATATATTTGTATTGTTAGAATCTATTACTCTCATCTTGTTTTGAACATTAATGACCATATGAAAGAAAATACTACCTGCCTTTAAAAAATATTAATCTTAGTAATGATTATCTAAATGGAATTTCTTTGTTTTTTTAATAGAATGTGTTGAATTCCCTATCATTAGGATCATGGGTTGGACTCTCTCGTGAAAGCAGTTCTCGTCCATGGGAATGGATGAACGGTTTCATTTTCAAGAAAACGTAAGTTTTTCTGAATGATGATATGTGGAAGAAGAGAAGCTGTAAGAAAGAAAATTCAGAAGATTAATATTGGCAAATTTGTTTGCAATTTCAAAGGTATTGAAAATTAGTGACAAGTAATGTCACTGTAAACATTAGTTAAGAATAGTAAACTCATTGCTCAAAATAACCAGTATTATAATAATATAATATATATATATAATGTATATAATATTATAATACTAATATACAGGAAAAATGTTCATTTTTGCAAAATTCTTGTCATACTGTTATGTAGAAAATGACATTGTTTCATGGATTGTCCTTATAAAATATAACTGAATTGCACACTTTTCTTCATTTCAGAGTGATGAACTCACAAAATTCTGACTATAACTGTGCTATGCTACTCTCAGATGCTCTTCAGGCAGACAATTGTGCATATTCAAAACGATACATTTGTAAGCATCAGTTTTAGAGTTAAAGCACCTGAGTTTGGAAGTTTGAAGTGCCTTTATGTTTCATTGTAATATTATGATTACAAATGTCTTAAAATGAATTATATTACTTGTTCTAATATTGAAAATGTATTAAAACACATTTATTGAAATATAATATATACATCAAAAAGCACCCAGACATCATTACCTGACCACTCAATAATTTATCACAAAACAAATACACCCTTGTAACTTCAACATAATTCAGTAATACTGAATACCACAAAACCAGCAACACAGATGCTCCACTCTGCTAGCTCCCATCCACTGCATCTTGCCAAAACTCACAACCACTTATTTTTTAACAGTATAGATGTGTAATGATTTATAAAATTTTATGTAATGGAAATCATACTGTAGGAATGATTTTGTTTCACCTTCCCTTGCTCAGTTTTATATTTTGACATCCATGGGTCACAAAAGATCACATAACATAAGATTTCTTCTATATGAAGTGTCCAGAATGGGAAAATCCACATAGATATAAAGTGGATTAATGGTTGTCGTAAATCAGAGGTGGGAAGGGGAATCAATGGAGAAAGGATTTCTTTTACGGGTGATGAAAATTTTCTAAAATTGGATAAATGGCTATGAACACAACTTTGTGAATATACAAAATTCATTGAATTATGCAATTTAAATGGTTGAATTTTAAGTTACGTGAATTTCATTTCAATAAAGCCATTAAAGAAATACCCTGCCATGATTTTGTTTAAGACTGCACTTAACTTTTAAAGTAATTTGTAAACATTTGTCATCTTTATGATATTGTCTTCCTATCAATAACATTGAATACTCCTCGGCGTTTGTATTCTGTAGTTTGTCATATTTTGTATTTTTCTATATTCAAGTCTTATAAAGACATAGGTATTTCATACTCATGCTTTTGTCAAACCTTCTCTGTTATTTAACTTCCTTTTGTAATTATTTTTGCTGCAAATAGAAATAAAATTGATGTTGGAATTGCAACTATTAATTTTATCTATTACTTCTATAATCTCAACTATAGATTCTTCCGTATTTTACACAAACAGCTAGGTCATTATTATTTCTTTCTTTCCTTTTTTTTTTTTTTTTTTTTTTTTTTTTTTTTTTTTTTTTTTTTTTTTTACTTATTTTCACTCACTGCGTTTCATTTCTAAGGTTGAAGAGAAGTCATTATAAAGTTTCTATATGCATGTTCTAGTTTGAAAGTTGCGGGATTGCAGTATACCAGAAGTGGAGCGGCTTTTATAAAGTGGAATATAATTAGTTACAAGTTTACAGTTCTAAGAAAGTGAAGGTGTCCAAATTAAGGCCCCAATACAAGGTGACCTTCACTCAAGAAAGGCTGATGGGTCAGGAACACCTCTGTTGGCTGGGTAGTCACATGGCTGGCACATGCTAGTCCCTTGCCCCTGGGCTCTATTACTTTCAGCCTCTGTTCCTGTGGGGCTTCCTCACTTTACTTCTCCAGGGCTGGCTTTCATCTCTTGGCTTTCTTTGGCTCCCTCCAAGTTGTGGTTTGCTCCACATCTCATGGCAATGTCTGCTGGGCTCCAAGCTTCTCCAAATATCTGTGTCCTTGTTCTCCACATGTCCACATCTCTGTTTGCTCTGCTCTGAAGTTCTGCCAGTTCTGAGGTTTCTCTCCTTTCTGTCAGCTTCAAAATGTTTCCTCTTTTAAAGGATTCCAGTAAACTAATATGGACCACTTGGAATGGGTGGAGTCACATCTCCATTGAGATAATCTAACCAAAAGTTTCCAACCTACCGTATCGAATCAGGATTGAAAGAAAGGGCTGCTCCTACTGATTGGATCAGGATTAAAACATGGTTTTTCTGGGGTACATAATACTTTCAAACTGGCACAATGCACCAATCCTTATTTTATGGGAAAAGATTTCAATATTTCATCAAGAGATTTATTAATTCCAGCATACCTTTCTCAGATTCACACAGTTCCCTGTATTCTTATTTTCTTTCTAGTAGCTTTTTATAATTAATGGTTTGAAGCTTGCAAACTAGAACATGTTACAATTTTATCATTTTTGTATCAGATGAAATGACAGTATTATATGTTTTCTTTTTATAATGCTTATGAAGTTTACTACATTCATTTCTTTTCAAATGTCAAATGTCTTGCTTTTCTGAAATAAACCACATTGTTCATGCTGTTTTGTCCATTTTTATCACTATATTGTTATATTTAAGATTTTTTCTTCATCCACATTAAAAAAGAGAGTCAATTGCTTTTGCTTTCATTTCATGTACTGTAACAGTTTTGCTGTCAAGGTTATATCCGGAAACATTTCTCTTTTTCTCTTACTTTGCAGCCTTGATGTAAGTGTCGTCCTGTATCTTTAAGTGTTACCATTGACTATGCCATTTGTGCTTGAGATTTTTTGCGTGAAGACATAAAAAAACAAAACCAATTTTTAGACACAGGTAGGATTACTCAAATTTTCAATTTATTGTACTTCATTTTGGCAAATTTAATTTTCCAGGAATTTTTTATTTCACATACCTATTAAAATACAGTCTAAAATACTTTTATTATCTGTTAAAATCCACAAGAACCATAAAGGTGCCTCCATTTTTATTACAGATATTCATTTTTTGTGCCAACTCCATTTTTTTCTTAAACAATATCTCATTAATTTTATTGCCTTTTCATTGAAAGCACCTTTTGATGTATTGATCTTCTCTACTGTAATATTTGTTTATAGGCATGAATTTGAATGATTTATTATTTCCATCTATTTTATTTTGATGTAATTTCAATTAATTTTAGCTTTCCAATATCTAGCTTATTGTGATACATGCTCAGAAAATTGATTTTCTGTTTTTTTCTGAATATAAGCATTTAAGGCAATCATTTTTTTTCACAAGACAGATTTTTGCATGTTATATTTTCCTTATAATCCATACAAAAATTGTGATATTCATTGAGACCATTTGTTTATCCATCTGTTATTTAGAAATATACTATTGAATTTAAAATCATATAAAGATTTTTTAATTATTAAGTTCTATTTTTAGGTGAACTGTGATTAAAGCATTTTCTGTTATGCTGGAAATGTTGTAAATCTGTGTTTAAATGTGTCTAGCGTGACTAAAGGCTGGTTTTTAAACTTTAATTATAAGTCTAAATGCTGCATTTCAAATGCCCACCTGACTAACTTGACTACTGACTATGTTTGACAGCACAGTTCTATGTATTTTATATTTATATTCTCAGAAATATGAGCATATATTGTATTTTGGGGAAAGTTCCCAAATTTTCAAGTTTCAAGTGAACTTCAAATATATTTATTTATTTTGTACTTGTATGCTGTGTGTATGTGTTAAATGTCTAGTTTAAATTCTCCTAGAGCCTTACTGAAATCTGTTTGCTTGATAAGGAGTAATTTTTTATTTGTTAACTTTTCCTTTCAATTCTGTGTTAACCCTGCATTATTGGGAACATAAATATGTATAAAAACATTCCTTAATGGCTTGTTTAAGGATTCCAGCTCAGTGGGCAGTTCCCACAGTAATATCTGACCTACAGAGAAGTGCAATCACAGAGCTCTTCAGGGATGATGGTGCTAGTCTCACAAATTTATTTCTCACTGTTCTGGTAAAAGGTGCATCCTCCGGACATTCCTGGGTTGGAAGAGCAGGCTTTGCATGATAAATCCACTCTAACATTCCAATCTCTCTAAGCCTCTGGATCCCCTCATCTACATTATACCAAGGCAGTTCTGGCATTTCAACCTCAGGTAATGTAGGCCACCTTTTTGATCCATATTTAAACCAACCATCCAAACAAACTGTTAACACCTTTTCTAACCGCTCGAGCTATAACATTGAATGCAGAATCTCTGCTTAGTGGGCTCATATCAATAAATTCAGCCTGATCCAGCCTTATATTCCTCCCACCATTATCCCACACCCTTAAAATCCATTGCCACACATATTCCCCTGATTTCTGCC
The DNA here is from genome assembly GCA_004026745.1 of Myrmecophaga tridactyla. Taxonomy (NCBI): domain Eukaryota; kingdom Metazoa; phylum Chordata; class Mammalia; order Pilosa; family Myrmecophagidae; genus Myrmecophaga; species Myrmecophaga tridactyla. The sequence continues at coordinate 5,107 of PVIY010036799.1, forward strand.
TATATAAATTGGAAAACTCACACAGTTCTTTTGGAGTATAAAGTACCTCCTCATGTGTGATACTTTGTACCTCACCTTTAGGGGCCTGTTCGGACTTTAGTCTAGGTATAGGTCTGGAAGAAGTGAGGGGTGGTGGGGGTGGGTCATGAAAAGAATTTGAAATATCTTCCAAGCCATTTGCTTCAGGACCTTCATTTGCAGTTTCATTTGGTGAAACAGGATTAATCACTCTAGGGCTAATCCCTTTAGGAAGAGTTTGGGTGGCCAACTCCTCAAGGCAGGCTGGAGGTGGGGCGGTTATGTCCTCAGGGCAAACTATTACATGGTTATCTAGAGAAGATGCAGCATGGCCTAGGGTTTCAACCTCACCCCTAACATCATTATCAATCCATATGTCACCATCCCATTTTTCAGGGTCTCACTCTTTTTCAATCAATGCCCTCACTTTAATGGCAGACACCATGCAATATTGAGATTTCAATTTACGTCGTAAAGTTGCTACTCTAACAATAAGATTCTGAGTCTGATTTTCAGAGATCTCAAGTCTACAGCTAGAGGAAATAAGGTTTTCCTTCAGGATACTCATAGAAACGCTTACATCTGTCAGACAGCACTTAAGCTTCTCATTTGAAGCCTTAAGCCCATTCCTTTCACTCCTTAATGTAGCCAGTGTATCTAAACAACCAGCCAATCTCTATATCTCTTATTTCCACAAAACTCTGTAAAGGTGTCAAAAACATATCCACCAGTGCCTGGTTTGTACAAGCGAAGCATTAGGAGAATCGAATGGTGATATTTTGACTATCTTTTGCCAACTCACTCCATGGATTGGGAGTGTCATTCCGATTATGGGAATCAGAGTTCTTAGTGCCTTTGAATCCAGTCAGAGTAGAAAACCATTCATAAAAACCCACTTTTAAGATTCTGTTTCTTAAGAACCACTCCTGGTATCAAGATGTATTAGTTAGGGTTCTCTAGAGAAACAGAATCAACAGGGAACACTGGCAAATATAAAATTTATGGAAGTGTCTCACATAAGTTTGTGTGAGACCATGGGAATGCACAGTCCAAAATCCGCCGGGCAGGTTGTGAAGCCCATGATTCCAATGGAGGGTCTGGACTAACTCCACAGGAGAGTTAGTCCTGCTTTGATTTTCCTACTGAGAACCACCACGGCCCGACAGTTTGTGCATGTGATGCATGTGCAAGTGTGTGTGTGCGAGGTGGCATGTGTGCATGGGTCCTCGGTCCCTGTCGTCTTTGCCCAGAACCCCCAGTAGCTCACCAGCCAAAGCAGGAATAGAGCCTGTCTCTTCTGAACCCTCCTTAAAAGGCTTCCCGTGATTAGTTAAGCATCACTCATTGCAGAAGACACTCCCCTTGGCTGATTACAAATGGAATCAGCTGTGGATGCAGCGGATGTGATCATAATCTAATTCTTTGAAATGTCCTCATTGCAACAGTCAGGATAGCACTTGCCCAACCAGACAAACAGGCACCACAACTTGGCCAAGTTGACACATGAACCTGACCATGACAGACTTTCACCAGAGCTGTCAGCTTTGTGGCCTGCCCTAAGGAATTTGGATTTGCACCTCCCCCCAGTTGCATGAGACACTTTATACAATTTTGTATTTATAGCTATCTCCTGCTGGTTTGTTTCCTGAGAGAACCCTGACTAATACAGAGGTAAATTACTTTTTAGAACACTCTACACTGCGTTCTTTTGATGAGTTGAATCTGAAGATTCTGTCATGTGCTACACGACTGTGTATTTCTAATTTTTATGATTAAGAACTGCTGTTGTTTTTTTCTGAGCTTTTATGGAAAAGGTTTTTCAAATAGTATTTAAAAAGCACACATATATGTGTAAGTAGTAGAATAAGGGTAAGAGGGTTTTCATTTATGTGTGTATATGTGCACACATACATACACGGATGAGTTCATGTTTATTCTCATGAATGAACACCAAGAAATTTTATATTAAAATACAATTTGCTTTCAAACATTAATTCACATTCTTTTTCTGGCACCTCATTATATGTATACCTCTCAAATGTGGCTTACAGCAACAGTTGTTATTACGTTACTAAATATAGAAAAACCTGGATTGAGAGACTAAGGGATGCTCTTTAAAAAAAATCAAGGCTGATCCAGACAAGCAGCAAAAAACTAATAAGAATACTGATTTTTATCTTTTCGATTCTGAAATGTAAATATATACGTAAAAGCTCATGAAAGATATCTATCGCTTAACACAATAATAGAAGGAAAATCTTTTTACCACCCAGGATAAGATATAGAACATATCTTGAAAAATCATATATGCTTCCATTTTTAAAAAAAATTTCCTTTCTTATCTCTAAATGTAACCACTATCCAGACTTTTATGATATTATCCTTCCTTTTCCCCCTATGGTTTTACCATGTATGGACACATTTTTAAACAATGTAATGTAGTGTGCTCCTTTTTTAGATTATAAGTTAAAGTTAATCGCATGTTATTTTATGTTTTGCTTTTTAACTCAAAATTATGCTTTTAAAAATCCATTCACATTTCTCTACATGTATAGCTTAACAATTTCATTGCCATGCAGTATTCCATTGCATTGATCTATAACCACCATTCTAGATCTGAAATTCTGAGTTTTGTTGCTGTTTTTTTGGGGGGGGTTGTTGTTGTGGTACAATAATTTGCAAACATTGAAAATATTTGCGGGCACATTAATATTCAATTGGTAAGTCAGAATACATTTGCTATCCAGACACTAAATTTTTGGCCAAGTGAATTTTTGTTAAACTTTCGTATGTATAATAGTTTATCTCTGGATCAATTTGAACTTCCAAACATGCACAATGGATAATCTACAAATTACTACAGTCTTTTTTTCTTTCTTTAAAAATCTATATACCATAAAGAAAAATTTTTTTAAAATCTCTATACTTTTTACTTCTTTATTCCTGTGCTATACTTTCTAGAACCTCTTTCTAAGGTTGAAGAGAAGAAGTATTATTAACTTGTTTCTGATCTGAGAAATAATGCCTTAAGTGTGAAGTTGCTTTTCTTCATAGATTCTCTTTATCAGATAAAGGAAGGTCTATTTTGCTTGTAACAATTTCATTTTTTGGAGCAGTTTTAGATTTACAGAAAACTTAGGGAGAAAGCATAGACTTTCATATATCCTCCCTGCCCCCTCCCCACTGCCCAATGTCCTTATCTTTAGTGTCTTGGATTGGTATGTTACATTTGTTACAACTGATGGGCCACATTGATAAAATATTGTTAATTAAAGCCCATTGTTTATACTAAGGTCCACTCTGTGTTGTACAATTCTATGGAGTTTGACAAATGTATGATGTCATGTATCCACCATTAGAATATCATGCAACATCATTTCACTGTCATTAAAATGCCTTGTTCTCCTCCTCTGGCAACCACTGATATTTTTACTACAGTTTTACCTATTTTTCAGATTGTTGTATAGTAGGAATCATACGGTGTTCACCTAGGAATATGCCTTTATGTTTCTTTCATGTCTTTTGGTGGCTTGTTAGATCATTTCTTTTTATCTATGAATAATATTCCAAATTGTATACCACAGTTTGTTTATTCAATCATCTGTTGCAGGATATCTTCATTGCCTTCAAATTTCCGATTACAAATAAAAACTGCTAGACATTTGTGTGCAGGTTTTTGTATGGACATCATTTTGTGGTACTTGTGATCATAGTCAGGAAACTAAGATATTTAATGCACCATTTTTGTTTATCCATTCATCTGTTGATAGACATGGGTTGCTTTCCCTTTTTGGCTATTATGAATAATGCTGCTATGAAAATTAGTGTACAAATATTGGCTTGAGTCCCTGCTTTTCATTCTTTTAGTTATAGAACAAGAATTGGGGTTACTGGGTCATATGATAATTCTGTTTTCCACTTTCTAAGGAGCCACCAAACTGATTTGACAGTGGCTGCACCATTTTACGTTGCTACCAGAAATGAATGAGTGTTTCTATTTCCCCACATCCTCTTCAACCCTTATTTTCAGTTTTTAAAAATAATATTCTAATGAGTGTGAAATGCTATCTCATTGTTTTGATTTGCATTTCCCTGATGGCTAAATATCTTGAGCATCTTTTCATGAACTTCCTGGCTATTTCTCTATCTTCTTTGGAGGGAAATCTAATGAAATCTTTTGCCCATTTTGTGTTTGTTTTTTTTGCTGTTAAGCTGAAGGATTTCCTTGTATATTCTGGATATGAAACCTTTATCACATATATGGTTTCCAAATGTTTTTTCCCATTTCATATAGGGTGTTGTTTTACTTTTCATGATAAAGTTCTTTGAAAAAGAAGTCTTTAATTTTGATGAAGTCCCATTCATCTATTTTTTCCTTTTGTTGCTTGTGCTTTGGCTATAAGTCCGAGAAAATCATTGATTGTCTAATACAAGCTCCTGAAGCTGCTTTCCTCTACCTTTTTTTCTAGGAATTTGATAATTCTAGCTCACATGTTTAGGTTGTTGAACAATTTTGAGTTGTTTTTGCATGTGGTGTGAGGTAGGGGGTCCTCTTTTTTCTTTTCAAATGGAGATGCAGTTTTACCAGCACTATTTGTTGAAGAAATTGCTTTTTCCCAATTGAGTGGTCTTCCCTTGTCAAAAACCAGTTGGCCATAAATGTGAGTGTTATTTCTGAATTCTCAGTTGGATTCTGTTGGTTTATATGTTTGTGCTTGTGCCACAACCACGCTGTATTGATTATTGTGGCTTTGTAATATGTTTTAAGATCAGGAGTTGAGAGTCCTCAAAATTCATTCTTTTGCCCACTTTTAAATAGTTATTTGTCTGTTGTGGGGTTTGGAGTTTTAAAAATATATTCTAGATCTTAAACCATTATCCTATAAATGATTGGTAATTATTTTCTTTCATTCTGTGCATCACTTCAATTTCATGAGTTTCTTTTTATACATAAAAGATTTTAATTTTGTAAAGTCCATTTAATCGAATCTTTCTTTTGTTGCTTGTGCTTGGGTGTCAAATATAAGAAATCACTACGACATCTCAATTATGAAGGTTCCCTCTAAGTTTATGTCTAGGACTTTTATGTCTAAGTCCTTGATCCTTTTGGAGTTAATTTTTGTATATGGTGTGGAGTAGGGGTGAAATGTCATTCTTTTGCTAGTGAATATCCAGTTTTCCCACACCATTTATTAAAGAGATCACTCCTTCCCCAATTAATGTTATTGACACCCTTCTCAAAATCAGCTTTTGACCAGGACGCATGGGGTTACTACCGAACTCCCAGTTCTACTCCATTGGTCTATATGTCTATCTTGATGACAATACCATATATAATTTTTCATTTGTACACAATTTTATTCACACATCATACATTCAAACCTAAGTAAATAAACATGCCTTTGCTACTGTAATCTATGTGAAGATATTTCCTTTTTTTCCTCATAGAATCCATACCCCTTACCCATGCCCCTTAATTGTGGACATTTAGTTTTGACACAATGCCTTTGGTACATTCAGTGGAAGCATATCACAATGTTACTGTTGATTATAGACCTTAGCTTACTTTGATTGTACTTTTTCAGGTGTACCATCCATTCTCAACACCTTGCAATACTGTCATGCATTTGTTCTTCCTCATGCAAAATCATTTTTTTAATTTCTACATTTAATCACCACTATTGTCCACTCTAGGCATTCTTAGGTTTACCCTTTCAGTCTTTATCCTCTGTCTTTCCTTCCAGTTTCATACGTGTCCCCAGCCTTTCTTCCTCAATTATACTCACATTCAGCTTCATTCTGTATACTTATATAATTGTGCTACAATCAGGTAGTATTGTGGTATCCATTTCAGAATGTTTACAATCAGTCTCTTGTTGCACAATCTGTATTCCTTCAGCACCAACTGCCCGAGCTCTACCCTGTTTCTAAATCCTGATAACCTATGTTCTTAACTTTAACTTTCAAAGTTCACTCATTAATATTAGTTCATATTAGTGAGACCATACAGATTTCTCCCTTTGTTTCTATCTAATTCACTCAGCATAATGTCCTCAAGGTACATCCACATTGTTATATGCTTTATGACTATATTCTGTCTTACAGCTGTATACTATTCCTTCATATGTATATACCACAGCTTGTTTAGTCACTCATCTATTGATGGACATTTTGGCTGTTTCCATCTCTTGGCAATTGTAAATAATACTGCTATAAACATCGGTGTGCAAATGCCCATTTGTTTCCTTACCTTCAGTTCCTCTGAATATGTAACTAGTAATGGGATTGCTGGATCATATGGCAATTCTATACTTAAGCTTCCTGTCGAACTGCCAAACTGCCTTCCAGAGCAGTTGTACCATTTCACGTTTGCATCAGTGGTGGTTAAGTTTGCCCCTTTCTTGACATCCTCTCCAGCACTTATCCTTTACTGTTTTTTGATAATGGCCATTCTAGTGGTTGTAAGATGATATCTCACTGTGGTTTTGATTTATATTTCCCTAATAGGCAGTGAAGTTGAGCATCTTTTCATGTGCCTTTTAACCATTTGTATTTCCTCTTCTGAAAAGCATCTGTTCATGTCTTTTGCCCTTTTAAAAATTGGATTGTTTGTCTTGTTGAGTTGAAGAATTTTTTATATATTATGGATCCTAAACCCTTAGCAGATATGTAGTTTGCAAATATTGTCTCCCATTGTGTAGGCCATCTTTTTACTTTCCTAACAAATTTTTTGATGCACAAAAAGTTACCACACTTTAAATTACTTTGGCTTTGTAACTCTGAAATTGGGAAATAAGAGCTCTCCAACTGTTTTTCCTTTGCAGTTTTGATTTAGCTATTTGAGCCCCCTTGCAATTCCATCTGAATTTGAGGATTGGATTTCCCATTTATGAGGAAATGTTTCTGAGCGTTTGATAGGTATCGCCTTGAATCTGCAGATTGCTTTGGGTGTGTTGACATCTTAATAATATTAATTCTTCCTATGTCCAAATACAAGATATCTTGCACTTATTTAGGTCCGCTTTAATTTCTTTCAGGAATATTTTAAGGTACAAATGCTTCACCTCCTTTGTTAAATTTATTCCTAGGTATTTTTTTCTTTTAGATGCTACTGTAAATGGAATTGTTTTTTTACTTTCCATTTCAGAATATTCTTTGCTGGTGTATAGAAACACAACTGAATTTTGAGTGTTAATCTTGTAACCAGCAACTTTGCTGAATTTGTTTATTAGTTCTAGTAGTTTTCTTGTGTATTTTGGGATCATGTCATCTGCAATAGAGCTATAAGAGATTATGTCACATGCAACAGAGAGCATTTTACTTCTTGCTTTCCAATTTGGATGCCTGTTATTTCTTTTTCTTGCCTAATTACTCTGGCATGGATTTTCAGTACAATGTTAATTTTAGTGGTAAAAGCAGGCACCGTCTTGATTCTGACCTCAGAGGGATAACTAAAACTGTCAGTCTTTTGCCATTGATTTTAATGTTTTCTGTGGGGTTTTAATAAATGACCTTTATCATGTTGAGGAAGTTCTCTTCTATTTCTGTTTTTCCATGAATGGGTGTGGGATTTTTTAAAATGCCTTTTCTGTATAGAGATGATCACGTGTTTTATTTCCCCCTTCTTTCTGTTAAAGTAGTGTATTTCATTATATGTCTTTCTTGTATTTTATGTGCCATTGTATTCCTGGAGGGTGTATCCTATACTTGTATGTATATTCTATACTTGTATGTTTTGTGCATGTATGTATATGTAGGTTGGTTAATTATCTAGTTTTATCTTTTGATAGCTTTGCCAATAAATCATCTTGTTCTGTAAGTATTGTGAGAAAAGCATTTACATCTCTATTTATGATTGTTTCCTCACTTTTTTTTTAACTCTGGTGGAAGCTGTGCTATAAATGAAAAGCCCATGTTCCTAATAGTTTAGATAGTGTGTAATTGTGAAAATCCTTCTTCATTTACAACAGCATTTCTTCCCTTATAATAATTTAATTATAACAGCTGTCTTGGTTCATGTTGCATGGTATATTTTCCATATTTTTACTTTCATCTTTCCTTTATGCTCATATTTAACATCTCATTAAGCAGAAAACAGCTCTTTTGAAGCACTTTAACACTTTTTAAATTTAAATTGGATAATTATACTATTTATATTTAATATAATGATCATTTCATTTTGTAGAACTCTACCGTTTACTGTCTTATCTATAGGTAACTCCAAATTTCTATTACTTTTCTTTGCTATTTAAATTTATTTTTAGAATAAACATTTTTTCACTTTCCTCTATAAAATGTTTTATTCAACATGTTTACATATTATTTTAATTGTTTTAAATTTAATTATTTAAAAAGTGCTATACATTTTTAATGTAAATTCTTTATTTCTTACAGTATATTTAGCAAGTCAGTACTTTTTTCACTGCCAAGCCAGTGAAAAAATCTTAGTGTACTCTACTTACTATTTACTCCCACATTGGCTCCCTTGCATTTTTAACTCAAATTTGTATTTTTAAATTGGGAAATTTATCATTAATACTTTTGCAGTCACTAATCATTAGATATAGCCACAGAATTTACATTTCTTCAACATGCATTTCCTTATTAAATTTCAAACTTTAGTATGGCATTAGTTTCTGTTTTGTTGGAAAAAAATGCTTTAATATCTACTTTAGGGGGAGGCAACAGATAACAATTTCTCTCCTTTTGAAAAAATTCCTTGGAAACAACTTAATTTTGCCTGCTAAAGGATATTAGGATATTTTCACGTGGTGTTGGAGGCTAAGTGAGCCATCTATAGGTTCTGCCATTATCAGAAATATCACAGTCATATGAATTTATGTGGTTGCATATTTGCATATATGTGCAAATATAGAAAACACATGAAAGATACAATCGAAATGACACATTTCAAGGTGAACTTTATACTTGTAATAGAAGTTTGAAGTTTCCTATGTTCTGGAGGTGGGCAATGTGATCAACTGAGTTAAAAATAGCTCAGTTATGAGAATTTCCTGTTCATACCTTAAGTGACGCAATCATGAGCCATCTATTTTTTACACTCTGGATTCACTTTGATTCAACACAGTCTTAAAAATGAAGATAAATCTGCCAGAAAAGGAGCCACACTGTTTTAAAGAAACTTTTTTTTAATGAATTATTTTATAATTTCTGACTGACATGCATCAGAAACCATAACATGGTAATTGTGACCAAAATAATAATTAAACTAAACATCTACTGAGAGCTTGATAATAAAGTGTTTTCCAAGCATTATTATTACCACCATTATTTTGCATGAGCAGGCACAGGATTCAAAACCATGTCTCTGGCATGGCAGGCAAGAACTTTGCCTGCTGAGCCACCATGGCCTGCTCTATAAGCATTACTTGTAAATATCATTATTCCCATTTAAAATTAGAAAGTTAAGTCCTAGAGACACTAAGTAATTATTTATAGGCCATAAATTTAAAGTTGCAAAGCCCGAGTTAAATTCCAGGTATTTAGAATTAACATCTGGAGCTATTTTTTTTTTTGCATGGGCAGGCACTGGGAATGAACCCGAATCTCCAGCATGGCAGGCAAGAACCCTGTCTTCTAAGCCCTTGTGGCCCTCCCAGAGCTTTTTTGATGGAATTGTTAGATTAAATTAACCAAATGATTACAATTACTTAGACAATCAAAGGAATCCTCACAGTCTTTGACAACCACAGTATCTTTCTGGAAGTTTAAATAAATTATCTTCTTCCATTTATTCATCAACTTATAGTCTTGTTTTTCAGCCATTAAATTAATTGACTATTACTTCTATAAAACAAATATTTAAACTATAGTTTTTTGGTGTGTTTCCTATATTCTTTAGATTATAGATAAATCTAGTGATGTTTTCAAACTTATAAAATATTTCCTTAAACTTTAATGAGTCCTCATAACTTTCTATTAGATAAGAAAAAAGATAACATAAAAGACCTTATCTTCCTTATAAATAAATGAATATCATTAAATCAAAATAATTTACTGTAATACATGAAGTGTATACTAATTTTACATTTCTCCTATTTTTAAAGCACTCAGAATTTAACCTTTATTATATTTAAAAAATATCACAAAATTGATGCAAATGTTTTTCCAATATAGAATTTTAATATTTAACCCAGGGGTTATATTTAAATCTTTTTCTGAACCTGACTTCAAATAAATAAGGCCACTCTTTTTACATGAACTTTATTCCCAAATAATTTAATTTTCCATCACTCCAACCAATAGTATTTTGTCAAATACAGAATATTATAAAAAATACTTACTACACCATGAGACACTTGTTTCAGGCTATTAGTAAATTAGAACCAGAACTTCAGACTCTTCAACTAAGAAAGGACCTCTAGTGTTCACCACACATCCTCCCCTTCCCTACCTTGTTTGAGGGTACTAGGGATCTGTCATTTTATATACTATGTTTCAACTTCTTAAACACAGTTATCACAGAGCACGGTTTCTGTCACCACTGAGCTACAGAGATGAATAACCAAAGTGTGATGTACACAGAACTGAATCTGGCCAAGAACCCAAAGAAGAAGCAAATAAAACCCAAGGACATTAATTGCTCCATTTCAGATACTGAGCAGGAAATAACCTATGTGGAATTAAACCTTCAAAATGTTTCTGATGATCCTCAGGAGAATGACAAGAATTCACACTGCAAAGGTAAAACATTTAATTGATTCTCAATATAACTGCTCTAGGATGTGCAGTGGGGTGCAGAGGTGAGGGAAAAGTAAAAATTATAGAAATGAACCTTGATAGATTTAGCGAATAAGCTCATATAGTTTTTCAGTTTTGTGGATCAGAGCTCAAAGGGTAGAATGGTATTTATCATGAATTTTAATGAATAATTTTATTGAGACTGTTGAAATTTGTAGACTTTGATTGACACCTCTTGGAGCATTATATTTACTGAAAATTCAATGCTGTATTCTGAGAGAAAAATTACAATGAGAGATGTAGGCTTGGTGTTCAGCATTTATGGATATGATTCCCTCCGTGTAAACCTAACAATTGCCTCCATCTTTTCTTTTCTTTTCCTGCAGAATTCCCATCATCTCTGGAAAAACTCATTGCTGGAATCCTGGGAATATCATGCCTTATCTTGTTGTCCTCCGTAATAACTATGGCAGTCATAGTTACCGCTCCAAGTAAGTTTTTGAATGATCATAAGGGAATTTTTCATTTTAATGATTTTGAAAATTTCTCTAAATATTTCATATTAGGGGGTATAATTCACATTTTTATGTATTTATGGAACTAAACTTATATATTGACTAAATGTGGTGAGGTGGTTCTGAATTTCTCAAGTTATTAATAGCAAAATGTTTGCAGAGTACTTATTTTTAAGTTTAAGTACATGCATATGCTTAAGTCTAAGTGTATGAGTGTGCGTGTATATATATACTTATCTATATATGCCTTTAGATCTCAAATCACAAATACTTGTTTTAGGAGAAGCAGGTTATAAAAAAAAGTTGGAAAACCAAATAAATTTTTCAAAGTCACTAATTGAATCTTGTACAAAGGTGGATTCAGCTGTTGAAATTTTCCCCAAGAAAAAATTTATTTTTTTCTTTATTAAGTGTCCTTGATAAAATCTTTTTTATTCAACATTGTTATAATTCTAAATAATACATGAAATTTCAAGCTAGGAAACTAAAATTATTATTTTTTCTTAACAACAACTTTAATTCTAAAAGAATTACATTCATATTTCTAGCTACTGAAATGCAGAAACAGAAAAATTATTCCCTGATAAAAAGAACCGAGAAAGGTATGTAATGGTTTTTAAATTCCTCATATACTGGTACAGCTTTTGTCTTTGTCTTAGGCCATGCCAAAATGATAATAGTTTTTAAAAAGTATAAAAAGGAGCAATAAATTTTCACTAATAATGATTATATAAGGACATTCCTTGTTTTCCAACAATAAGGGGTATTCATTTAAAATCACCTTTGTCCATTTCCTATAATATTCTACTGTTATATACAATTAGAAGCAAATAGCTTATTATTCCAATGAAATGGTATGGCTCAGTGATTTTCAGGAAATGGATAAAGTGGAATTTTTGATTGATTGATTTGTATGGGCACATAAGTTAGGGGCTAAGAGGCTGACCCTAGTGTGTGTTTGTGTGTGTGTGAGTGTGTGTGTGTTGGGGGGCAGTTTGTTATATATATATAAACCTGTGAGGGTGCATATATGGGTTATGTACATATTTATTTTTATAGCTAGTAATATATGTCAGTTCATTTTCCTATTTAAAATTCAAATGAAAAAATGCATTAACTAATCAAATTAAATTAATATGGTTTCTGTACAATAATTCATAGTCTTTCTTCAGCCTCTCATTGTGGTCATTGTCCAGAGGACTGGTTTACATATTCCAACAATTGTTATTACATCAGTGCTGAACGAAAAACATGGAAAGACAGTTTGATGGCCTGTGCTTCTAATAAATCTAACCTGTTTTATCCAGAAAATGAAGAAGAAATGGTAATATTTTAAATATTTCAAACAGTTTAGTAAAAACTTACTTCAAATGATGTTATACTTATAGGAATCATTCATATATTTCCATTAGTTATAGTTTTTCTCAAGATACTGCACACTATTCCTATTTGAATTTACATTTGATTTATATTTTTATACCGTTGATGCATATTTGCTGATTTTCAGTTCTTTGTCTTCATGAAAAAATGCTTCTATACATACTTTTTTCCTACAATAAAGTTAATTTAGCTTAATTAAACATAAAGAGATTTAAAGTGATCATAATAGTGCAGATTGCTCACAAAATGAATAGAACCATGAACTACAAATCAGGTCAAAGAATAGAAGTGTGAGTCCTCTGTATCTCCAGCCTGTGTCTGTCTCACTTTCCCACTCTCCTCTCTAAGCCACTATCCTGACTTAATATTATATTTAGCTTTGTCTATTTTTGAATTTTATAAAAATGGAGTTAAATAGAATGCATTTTAGTGTCTCTCTACTTCCACTCACATATATCTGCAATTCATCCACACTGCTGCAGTTAGCTGCAGTCTGTACATTCTCATTGCTCTATTATGTGAATATAACATTTAAATGTCTATTCTACTGAGGATAGAAATTCAGGTTGTTTCTATTATTTGGTTATTATGAATAATTTCTCTCTAAACACTCTTATGTATATGACCTGTATTCATAGGAATGAAATTGCAGGGCCATAGTAATATATGTGTTAAAATTCTAAATTATCTCAACAATTTCCTATTTCATTGTCAAATGCACATTACATCCATTAGCAACTAGAAGGTCCCTTGATCCACATTCTCATAAAAGTCTAGTACATCTGGAATTTTAATAGCAGAAGTTATAGTTATATAGCAGATAGTGGTATAATTATGATAGTAATAGAAATTCCTAAATATAATTAGTTTGAACATAGTTATGAACTATTAACCTTTAGTATATAGACATATATTGGAGATACTAAGGGTTCAGTTCCAGACCATGCAATAAAGTGCCTATCATAGTATACCCAAGTCACACGATTTTTTGGTTTCCCAGTGCATATAAAAGTTAATCTATTAAATGTGCAATAGCATTATGTTAAAAAAAAAAGCAATCTACATACCTTAATTAAAAATACATTATTGCTTGGGTGCATGGGTGGTTCAGTGGTAGAATGCTCACCTTCTATGCTGGACCCCTGGGTTCAATTCCCAGACCAGGCATTCCCCACAAAAAAGTCTACAAATACATTATTGCTAAAAAATGCAAACCATCATCTGAACCTTCAGTGAGTCATACTTTGTTTGTTGGTGGAGGGTCTTGCAGATACTGATGACTGCTATATGACTGGGGTGGTGGTTGTTGAAGATTGGGGTGGCTGTGGCAATTTCTTAAAATAAGCCAACAGTGAAATTTGCTGCATCAATTGACTATTCCTTTCACAAAAGATGTCTCTGTAGCATCTGATGCTGTTTGATGGCATTTTACCCACAGTAAAATTTCTTTCAAAATTAGACTCAATGCTTTCAAACCCTGCCACGGCATTATCAACTAAGTTTATCTGATATTCTAAAAGCTTTATGTCATTTCAACATTGTTCACAGCATCGTCACCAGGAATAGTTTCCATCTCAAGAAATCACTTTCCTCAGTAATTGATAAGAAGCATCCATTAATGTTTTATCATGAGATTATATTAGTTTCATCATGAGATTTTAGCCATTCAATCACCTCTTGAGGCTCCATTTCTAATTCTAGTTCTCTTGCTATTTCCACCATATCTGAGTGACTTTCTCCACTCATTTTATGAACCCCTCAATGTAATCCCTGAGGGGTGGGATCAACCTCCTCCAAATTCCTGTTCTTGTTGATAGTTTGCCCTCCTCCCATGAATCATGAATGTTCTTAATGGCATCTAGAATGGTGAATCCTTCCCAGGCTTTCAACTGACTTTGCTCAGATCTATCAGAAGATTCACTATCTGTGCCAGCTAGAGCCTAACAACATACATCTCTTAAATAAAAAGACTTGAAAGTTGAAATTACTTCTTGGAGCATGGGCTGCAGAATGGGTGCTGTGTAAGCAACCATGAGAACAAAAGTCATCTTGTACATGTCTATGAGAGTTCTTGGGTGACCAGGTGTATTATTAAAATGAGCAGTAACATTTTGAAAGGAATCTTGCTCTGAGCCGTAGCTCTCAACAGTGGGCTTAAAAATATTCAGTAAAACATGGCATAAACAGTTAGGTCATCATTCAGGCTTTGTTTATCCATTTACAGAGCACAGTCAGAGTAGATTTAGTGTAATTCCTAAGGGTTCTGGGATTTTCAGGAAGGTAAATGAGCACTGGCTTCAACATAAAGTCACCAGCTGCACTAGCCCCTAATAAGAGAGTCAGCCTGTCCTTTGAAGCTTTGAAGCCAGGCATTGACTTCTCTCTAGCTGTGAAAGTCCTAGATGGCATCTTCTTCTAATATAAAGCTGTTTCATCTACACTGAAAAACTGTTGTTTAGTGCAGTCACCTCATCAATTATCTTAGCTCTGTAGTCTGGATAATTTGTTGCAGCTTCTACATCAGCACTTACTGTTTCACCTTACACTTTGATGTTATGGAGATGACATTTCTCCTTAAACCTCATGAATGTCTGTTAGCTTCCAATTTCCTCACCTCCCATATCCTTCGTAGACTAGAAGAGAGTTAGGGCCTTGCTCTGGATTAGGCTTTAGTTTAAGGGAATATTCTGGCTGATTTGATCTTCTATCCAGACCACTTAAAACTAATTTCATGTCAGCAATAAGGATGTTTTACTATCATTTGTACATTTGCTGGATTAGCATTTTTAATTTCCTTCAAGAGCATTTCATTTGCATTCACAACTTGGCTAATGATTAGGAGCATGAAGCCTAGCTGCCTTCAACCTATCTTGGCTTTTGACATCCTTTCCTCACTAAGGTTAATCACCTCTACCTTTTGATTTAAAGTGTAAAGCAAGTAACTCTTCCTTTCACTTGAACAGTTAGAGACCATTGTAGAGTGATTAATTGGCCTAATTTAAATATTATTGTGTGCCAGGAAAGAGGGAGGCCCAAGAAGGAGAGAGACAAGGAATGACTGGTGGATGAAGCAGTGAGAACACATACAACATTTATCAATTAAGTTTGACATCTTATGTAGGCACAGTTCATGGCATCCCAACACAATATCAATAGTAATAATGTCTTACTGAATTATCAGTAATCACTGATCACAGATCACCACAACAGATATGATAATATGAAAAAGTATGGAATGTTGTAAGAATTACCAGAATGTGACACAGACACAAAGGGAGCCCATGCTGCTGGAAAAATGGCACCAAAAGACTTGCTTCATGAAGGGGTGCCACAACCTACAATTTGTAAAAGATGCAATATCCATGAAGAGCATTAAAATGAGGTATGCCTGTATCTTCTTTTGTGGAGGGTCTGTTTCTGTTCTCATTCGGTTTCTTCTGTGTATGTTCTTTTCCTTTCAGTTAATTCTTTGACCTGTTTTGGATATGAGCTCTTGATTTTGAGATTCAAATGTTTTTTTTCCTATGTAGCTTAGATTTTGGCTCTTGCAATCAAGTATTTTAATAAGCATAATTTATTAATTTTAACAATGCAATTTAAATTTTAGGAGGATTAGTGCTGATTTTGAAACTATTTAAAAAATTAACCAAAGTTCAGGAAGATAATCTTCAATATTAATCTGTAGGGTTTTTTCCAACTTACTTTATTTTTTAATTTTTAAATTTACATTTAAAATTTTAAATTTACATTTAGATCTACACTCTATTAGGTTTATTTTTTCTGATACTCTTTTTGCAATTCTACAAATTAGAAGAAGAGTTGACCTCTCTATATCATTATATATTGGTGATCTTTACATAATGCATAGCAAAGATAATCATTTCTCCATTCTGTTCTGTGCCATACTGTGTCATAAATTAAGGAAGTTTGTGTATAAGCATGTGAGTGTGTATGTGGGTATATAAGCCTGTGCGTGTGTATGTGGGTGCGTGTGTTTCTGGGCATCACTGTGTTCTACTGTTCAATTTTTTTTTTTGTACTAGGATCACATTGTCAAATTTACTGAAACTTCATAATAATTATTAATATTCAGTGCATTAAATAATTCCTTCACAGTGTTCTTCTTCAAGAGTTCCATGCTACATTGGATTTTTAAATCTCTATATAAATACATTCACAAAAACATGTTTTGTGATTTTATTGAAATTATATTTAGTCAATAGATTAACTGGTGAAAATTGACATCTTTTTGACTTTATATATTAAGGTGGTTTAATCTTCCATTTATTTTCTCTCAAGACCATTTTATAGTTTTGTGTGTGTTTTGCACATTTTATTTAATTTGACTCCAATTATCTTTTATATTTACTTTTCCCTGCTGCTAATATATCACACTACAATGTGTACATTGACCTTATATCCAGCAACCTGCAAAACTCACGTTTTAATTCAAATAACTTTACTGTAAATAAATTCCTCTGGATTTTCTACATACGCAATTTTATCATCTATGAAAGTGTTAGTTTCATTTCTTCTGTTCCAATTAATATATTTTTTATTCTTTCTCTTTTTTCCATTGTAAAGGCTACCCAGTTCAAAAGGACTAAAATCACGATATAGGACATTATGGTCTTATTTACCTATATCAGTAGGGAAGCTTTAAACATGTCACCATTGAGTAGGTTTGCTGTTGTTTTTGTTGTTGTTTTGGTGATAACTGTATATGAATAAGGAAGTTTCCTTTGTACTATTTGAACATATTTTTGAGGTATAATTGATAAACAATGAACTGCATATTTTTAAATCATATAATTCATAAATTTTGATATATATATACAACTTGTGGAACCACTAGGCAACCATGGATCTACTTTCTTTACTATAGGTCAATTGGTATATTCCAGAATTCTTTAAAACTTGTTACACAATGCATAGTCATTTTATCTGGATACTTTCATTCAAAATAATTATTTTGAGTCTACGGCCATACCACCCTGAACGCGCCCGATCTCGTCAAAATAATTATTTTGAGATTCACCCAAGTTGTAGGGTGTTTCGAGAATTTATTCTTTCTTACCGTTGAATAGCAATTGTAAAGATATGTTATCATTTGCTTACATATTTGCATGCCAATTTACATTTGGGTGTTTATATTAAGGTAATGATTTAAACTATCCTTTCTGTGCTCTTTTTAATTGAGGAGTGATTCACATGCATTGAACTGCATCGATTTGAAGTATACAGTTCAATGACTTTTGACAAATGTATGCGCCTATTAACCCACCTAGCCAGTCAAGGCAGAATATTCTCTTCATCCCTTAAGGCACCTGGGTGGCTATATCCAGTCAAACTTCACTTTCAAACTTCTTATATCTAACATTATAGCTTCGTTTTCCTCCTTTCAATGCTTCACATTAATGGAAGCAAACAGTATAATATTTCTGTAATTGGCATTATTCATTCAACATGGTATATATATTTCAGATTTTTAGCCATGTATCAGTACTTTTTTTACTGTGTACTAATCCAGTAAATAAACATTCCATAATTTATCTATTCAACTGTCTGCATATTTGAATAGCTTCGAATTTAGCTATTATGAAGAAAACTGCTATGATGAATTTTGTGCAAGAAGTTATGGGGCCATGTTTTAAATTTTTGTGGCATTAAATTGGAATTGCTGGTTTGGTTATAATTGGATTGTATTAGAAAAATAAATATTAAAGGAGGGTACAACGGTGGCTCAGTGGCAGAATTCCTGCCTGCCATGCCAGAAACCCAGGTTTGATTCCTGGAGCCTGCCCATCCCCCCAAAAAAGTAAAATAATAATAATAAAAAAAAGAAAAGAAAAACTGGCATATTGTTTTCCATGTGTTTACATTTTCCTCTTGTAAAATTTTATGTGAGTTCATTTGTTTCACATACTTGTTAACACTTGGTTTTGGTAGTCATTTTTTCAAGTTGTCATTTTTTTTAGTGATATTTGGTGTCTTTCCAGAAACAGATTTTCATTGCCTGAACTTCCTGTTTGTTGGCATACAGTAGTAGTACATAAAATTTTAATATTTTATATCAGAAAGATACATAGATAAATCCCTTCTTTCATTTCTGTGTATGGAATTTATGTTTTCTCTTTTTGTTTGACCTGTCTGGCTGGAGGTTTATCAAATCAACTGAACTTTCAATAAACATATTTTTAATTTACTTATTATTCCCCATTTTCATTTGTTTATGCCTATATGCCCATATATTTCCTCCTTCTCAGTTTGGATTCAATTTTTTTCTCTTTCTATTTTTTTAAAGTGAAAGCTAAGATCACTATTCTGAGACATTTTCACTTTCATTAAATATTCATTCAATGTTGTAAATTTACCTCCCAGTACTACTTTAGAAATACACCTACACTTTCATGTGCTGTGTTTTGATTCCTTTTTATTCAACTTTTTTTTTTCTAATGTCCCTGTGACAGTCTCTTTGGCCCTTATTCAGATTCTCCACAATTTTTTATTATTGATTTCTAATTATGCTCCATTTTATTCAAAAAACATATGCTATATGGTTCAGTTTTTTAACGTTCTCTGAAGTTTGTTTTATGGGCCAAAATATGATTTAACTTTCTGTGTGAACTATGTGCATTTGAAGAATATGTATTCTTTGCTGTCAAACTGTCGCATATTCTATGTCAATTAGGTCAAGATGGTTGATGGTGATTTTCAAATGTTCTATATACTTAATGATTTTCTGTTGATATGTCCTATTGTGAACTGAGAGATGAGTCTTAAATGATACAGCTTTAAGAACAACATAATTAAAAATAAATTACCTTCCAAATACTTTAGTAGTTAAGCTTATGGGTAACACTTACTGTAACATAGAATGTGACTTTGATTGTCATTCTTTTGCACAGTAGCAGTCTCAAGAGTCCCTCATGATAATTTCAAATGAGTTGTTTCAAACTATATTAGCTTTTTAAAAACTTGAATGCTTAATTTTGAGATTGCTATAAACCCACATGCTAGATCCTTCTTGCTAGTGCCAGTGCAGTGTCTCTGTGTGGGGAAGGTGTGTCTGGTAACTTCAGGGTCAAAGAGGCTTCCTGTGTGGAGTCTTATTATGGGATTCTCTTTGCTGTCCTCTCCTTTGTGTCTCTTGCTCAAAGGAACAGACACTCTTCCTTTGGCTATTTACTGTTAGCAGATCTCTTGGTGGTGTCCTCCCTCCAGTACTGCTGGCCTCTCCTGGTATTGTTGCAGGTCTCTTTTTCATTCTGGAGGAGGAAGGAACTTAGCTGGGTCACCTTCTGTTGCCAGATGGGGGCTGGAAAATCCCAGGTCTACATTTCATTCCTTCTGTTGGGTGGAGGGACATAAGATGCCCTGCTAGTCTGTGTTTCCTCCAATCTTGGGGTCCCAAATAATTTTACCTTTCTCTTTCCACCTTGCA
>PVIY010036800.1:0-25167 GCA_004026745.1 Myrmecophaga tridactyla
GGGCACATAACGGCTTTAAACCAGTGCAAATAGTTCACCTTCTTTTAACACCCTCTTCACCTTGAGACCAGTCATTTTACCTAAAACGGAGGAACTCCTGAGCAGCATCTAGGTTTCAGAGTTCACAGGCCTGAACTGGGGAGCCATTAGAAGAAAAATGAGTTTTATTTTAAAATTCAGTTGGGTTATCTAAGAATTGAATTCCTACAAGAATGTGAGGTTTTACTAGGCCCTGGTTTCTAGGAAAATTGCCAAATTCTTAAAAAAGTTGTAAGCAATTTTTATTATACAGTGAGTGAGGTTCAGGAATTCATACTCATTAACAATGGTGTTCTTCTCTTCCAGAACATTAGTGTTGGAGTTGTGGTTTTTTTTACTGCCTTCTTAACACCAATGGCTGGGGTGTTGCACAATCTGGACCAGTTCAGAAGACATTAGATGGAAGAAGATGTAAAGCAGCCCTTAAAAACCAAAAACTTTCAGAAAAATCTGTAGCTTTTAAAAATGAATAAAAGTGCTTAGTTGGATTGACGAAGCAACCATTATGGGTATGCAGAGTCATAACCATATGTTTATGGTAAATGTTTTGTGTTTTTTTTTTAGTACTGGGCATTATATGAAGGTGGATTGCAGTTATTTATTTATTTTTAATTTTTATTAATAAAATCAATCAGCATACAACACGAACATTCTTAACATATGAACATTCCATACTTGGTGTGCAATCAGTAGCTCACAATATTATCAAATAATTGTAAGTTCATCACCATGATCATTTCTCGGAATATTTACATCACTCCAAAAAAAGAAAAAAGAACAAACTCATTCAAACCATACCCTTACCTCTCCCTCTCATTGACCACCAGTATTTCTCTCTACCCAATTTATTTTAACATTTGTTCTCCGTATTATTTCTTTATTTTTAACCCATATCTTTTACTCGTCTGTACCATAGATAAAAGGAGCATCAGACACAAGGTTTTCACAATCACACAATCACTTGTGAAAGCTGTGTGGTTATACAATCATCTTCAAAAACATGACTACTGGAACAGCTCAACAGTTTCAGGTACTTCCCTCTAGCCACTCTAATATACCATAAGCTAAAACGGGGATATCTATATAATGCGTGAGAATAACCTCCAGGATAACCTCTTGATTCTGTTTGAAATCTCAGCCACTGACACTTTTGTTTCATTTCTCTTTATCCGCTTTGTGTTGAGAAGGTTTTCTCAATCCGTTGATGTTGGGTCCTGGCTCATCTGGGGATTTCTGTCCCAAGTTGCCAGGCAAGATTTTTTTTTCACTTCCAAGGACTGAAGAAATGTTATCACCCCCAGCCCCTTCCTGAAAGAATTGCTTAAGGATATACTACAACGCAATGAAACAGGACTCTCTTAAGAAAGAGACAGATGTCAGCTCACCCAAACAACGCAATGAAGCAAAATCCTAGAATGAGCTGTGTAATAGGCCTAAAAAGCAACTAAAGCCTAAAAAATGTGGGAAGAGCACATTAAGGTTTTTTATATTAAATTAGAAAATCACAATATATTCTGTATATTCTGTCTGTATTGGCTAAAAGAATTTTCAGAAGAAGATGATGAAAAGAGTTTGTGATACTCCTAAAGTTTAGGGTCTAGGTATAGTGGCTAATGGAAATCTCACCAGTTTGTTAAGATCCACCTTCTCTCTTCACTGGTGGCAAATCTACTCTTACACCTTTAAATGAATCTGGCCCATCAGGACACAGATTCAGTTAACCTTCTGGTTTCTTGAGTTCACCAAGATCTTTCTAGAGAACTTAGTTTTGTCATTTTTGACTCTGATGGTTTTATACTTCAGCTTCTGACACCTGCTACGTGACCCAAGTGAGGGCAAAAGACTGGATTGCCTTCATGATGGCTAAAAAAGAATGTTGAATATTCTTTTTCTTAGAGCTTTAGTGCTTTATTTTTGAACAAATTATTTGATACCCAGATTTATTTATTAATAAATAAGTACTCCCATGGAATAATGTTATGTGTAAGGAAATGGTAGCTCATATTTAGATGAAGGAACTTAGTTGTTTAGTTTCTTAATTTTATAAGTGTAAAAGATGTCACATGAAAAGTCGTTTTTACAGGAGGTCTTGCTCCCAATGTATGAAACGTTTTAGGAATTCCTCTTCTGAAATTATTTTAAGAATTTGCAGAAGGTGTTTTGGGAATATTTTAAGTGTGGATAAATAATCCTGGAGGTTGGATTTCGTGGAATAGTGAAAAAATGTGAGATCACGTTTGGGGAATAAGTGAAAGCTTTACAACTCTTACTATAAAAATTGAAGTTTTAACTATAAACTCATGAAATTTTTTTTTGTTTTTAGGGAAATTACAAAAGATAAGATTTTGAAAGGTTTTGATACTGATGTCATTGTTAGATTAAGTTCAGAGTTTTTCCTTTGTGTCTCATCTCCATTGCCAGGTTTAAAATTCCTTGAGAAGGGACAAAGTACAGTATTTTTTATTCCTTAGATATAGCATAATAGACTAAATTATTTACTATTTGATCAGAAGCCTGAAATTGATCCTTTGTTTAACAAATATTTAGTCAGCACCCATAATGTATTCTTTTGATGAGATTAGGGTCAGTTCCTATCTTATTGTTTTCCAGCACTTAGCTCAATACCTGGCCCATATTCTGAACTTCATTTTAAGTTTTTATCTTTTAAAAAAATTTGTATTAGATAAATTATAGATTTAAAGAAAAATCGCACCAAGAATGTGCTTCCGTATTCCACCCTCATTATTATTATTTTATTAAGTATGCATATAATTTATAAAATTTGGAATTTTATAGATAAATATACAGGTAAAAATGAAAAACCTAAAAAATGGAAATAGTAATATCAATAGACTTTATTCTGTGATTGTATGATGTTACTATTATAATTTTCCTCACACCTTTCTGTGTTTTAAATGGGTGAAAGAAAAAATAATATTGTACACGAATACATCATAAAATGTTTAATCTTTCTCTTAAAGCTGGATACTGAGGTAGTTTCCAGTTCCCAGTTCCAACCCTCACATTGGGAAAAACTTTTTATGAATGTACAGCATCAGAAAATATAGCACATCCTCATTTTCCACATATCAATCTCATTTCAACTTTGTCTTTTCTCTGGGCCAGAAGGGAAAGAAGTGCAGGTAGATATTTTCTCCTACTTTGTGTTCATTTACAGTCTGTGGATCGCCCAAACTCCCAAGGAAATGATGATAAGGAGGAGGCCATATTTATCATGAAAATCCTTTTGTTTATCAAGGATTCAGCAAGTGTGTCTACTGTTTGGTGCCCATGGTGTCTCCAGAAATAGTGTTCTTCACTAAACATTTACTTGATGATGTGAACAGACATAGTAAACACTGTCTAGGGGCAGGGTAAAAATCTGCATTTAGGGTTCCAAGTGCTTTATCCCTCTTTGTGCATTAGTCTTGCTTCAGAAAACAAATCATCCTTTAAATTCCACCGATTCTGCATCAAAGGAAAAGGGGCCTGGACTAGGGTGTTTATTCCTATTGAATTCCTCCTCTTGAAGCTGAGGCCCTTGTGAGCTTCATAGCATGTGGAACAGAACCTGAAAATCTTCCTTGCTGAGGGGTGATTTGGGTACTGGAGAGCCCTGCTCTTGTGGCTCTGAATTCAGGCAAAGTTGTACCCTTACTTTCAATCTGTAGTAGTCAGCTGTTGATTTAAAGGCTTGATGTTTCCAGATATTGCTAGTGCAATTGATCAAATAGAAGAGATGGTCCTTTTTTCCTTCAAATAGAAGGTCTAGCTCAGCAGGTCCCAGATGTCAAAGTGTCCCTTCAGGAGATTCCCATTCTGCAATCAGAGCTTAGCACCACTCATCCTATCATTGCATAAAGAAAGTTATTTCTTGTGGACCCAGATCCTTCCATTGTTTTTTTTTTTTTACATGGGCAGACACCGGGAATCGAACCCGGGTCCTCTGGCATGGCAGGCAAGCATTCTTGCCTGCTGAGCCACCATGGCCTGCCCCTTCCATTGTCTTATTATCAGGTTTATGCTGCAAATAGTTCTTTGCAAATAGTACTTTGAAGCCAGTGTGTTTATTATGATCCTGGCATTTCCTTGGCTGGGTTCAGAAAGGAGTCTGAGTATCTAAGAACCTCCCTTATGGAGGCAGTGCTGTTGGCAAGTAATTCATTAGCATCAAAGATGGGTGAGAGTTCTCTTTTTTCCTGCACAGTCTGGATGGGCTGGACCATCATGACACTTGGTGCCTGGCTCACATAACCCCCAAAGGAATAAAGGATGTGTAAAATAGAAGGCAAGAATTTATATTGCTGAAAGAATTGGAGAAAGGAAAATTATGATACTTGCTTGGGACAGTTGAATGGATGTTTTGGTGCTGCTGAACAGTGAGTTCTCCTCAGATTTGGGGCATCTGCCAAGGAATTCACAGGTTCCCCTCTGCTCCACTTTTGAGTGCCTTGCTCTTTGGTTCTGAAACCATATCAAATACTTGATTCTAGAATGCATATTTCTTTAGCCAGTTCTTCCCTAGTAGCAATACTGGGGAATTGGTTCTTCTCAAACACTTGAACTAGGATACAGATTTCAGATCTTGTCATGTGTATCTGGTTTCTTCTGTGTCCTGCTGCTAAATATTTTGGTCTTGATCTTCGCCGAAGGTGCGTTCAGATTTTAGTCACTGTGCCTTTGTCTTGTTCTGTGGTTTTGAAACCAACCTGAATTCTAGATTCCAGAATACCAATTTCTTTGGCTAGCTGTTCTCTGGTAGATATGCCAGGGTAAGGGTTACACTTTAAACCATGCTTCAGTGTTTTTTCGACTCTGGTTCAAAACAGTCCACTTTCACTGGGCTTCTTTCTGTAGTGTGTCATTTGTGCTGGTCAAAATCCACACTGGGAAGAGTCACCTGGATTCTACAGCAATTAGTAACTGAGCAGGAACCAGAACAGAGTTGCACCCCCTCTTCCCCATTAATAACACTTTGCATTAGTGTGGTACCTTGTTACAATTGATGAAAGAATATTACTGCATTTGTACTATTAACTATAGTCCATAGTTTACTTTCGGGCTCACAGTGTCATATAGTCCTGTGTGGTTTTTTTCCCTATGTTTTTATTCTAGTAACATTTGCAACCTAAAATTTCTCCTTTTAAGTACATTCACATATATAATTCATTGCTGTTTATTATGTTTACAGCATTGTGCTACTGTCACCACCATCCATTTTCAGAACTTTACAATCAACCCAAATAGAAACTACAATTTAAGTATTATTTCCTCATTCCCTGCCCAGACCCTAACCCCTGGAAACTCATACTCTAGTTTCTGATGCCATAAATTAGCTTATTCTAATTATTTCATATCAGTGAGATCATACAGTATTTGTCTTTTTTGTTTCACTCAACATGATGTCTTCAGAGTGCATCTGTGTTGTTGCATGTGTCAGGACTTCACTCCTTTTTACAACTGAATAATATTCCATTGCATATATATGCCACAAATTGTTTAGCAATTCATTGGTTGATGAACACTTTGGCAATTGTGAAAAACACCATTATGAACATTTGTGTGAAAATGTCTGTTCAAGTACTTGCTTTCAGTTCTTTTGGGTATATACCTAGAAGTGGGATTACCAGGTCATATGGTAATTCTATCCTTTATTTCTGAGGAACCACAAGAAATTCTTAACACTGCCTCTTGACACTGCCTTTGCTGAATTCCATAGATTTTAGTATGCTGTGTTTTCATTTTCTTTGGCTTCCAGATATTTCCTAATTTCCCTTGTGATTTCTTCTTTGACCTATTGGTTTAAGAGTGTGTTGTTTAATTTACACATATTTCTGAATTTTCCAGATCTTCCTCTATTATTGATTTCTAGCTTTATTCCATTGTGGTCAGGGAAGATACATTGAACGATTTCAGTTTTCTTTTAACTGTATTAAGACTTTGTGGTCTAACACATGGCTTATTCGGGAGAATGACCCATCTGTACTAGAGAAGAACGTGTATTCTGCTGCTTTTAGGTGAAGTATTCTGTTTCTGTTTGTTAAATCAAGTTGCTTTGGAGTATCATTTAAGTCTATTTCATTATGTCTGTTTAGATGTTCTATCCATTATTAAAAGTGGTGTATTGATGTGTCCTAATATTAAGGCAGAACCGTCTGTTTCTCTCTCCTATTGCTTCACCTGTTTTGAGGTTGTGTCATTAGGTGCATCTGTGTTTGTAACTGCTGTGTCTTCTTGTTGGATTGACCTTGTTATCAGCATATAACAATCTTCTTTGTCTCTCATAGCAATTTTTGACTAAAAGTCTGTTTTATCTAATATTAATATAGCTAACCCAGAGCTCTTCTGGTTACTATTTGTGTGGTATATATTTTTCCATCCTTTCATTTTCAACCTACTTATGTCTTTGAATTTAAGGTAAGTATCTTATAAATAGCATATAATTGGGTCATGCATTTTTGTCCATTCTGCCAATCTCTACCTTTTGACTGGAGAGTTTAATACATTTACATTAAAAGTAACTATTGATAATATGGGACTTTCTTCTGCCATTTTGCTATTTGGTCTTTGTACGTCTTACCCCTTTTTTGTGTCTCACACCTCCTGTTAATGACTATTTTCATATTTATTTATTTATTTTTTGTGTTGTACTTTTTTGAGTACCTTTTCATTTATTTCTGAATCTATTTTCCATATATATATTTTGTGGTTGCCATGGGCTAAAATTTAGCATCCTAAATCTATAACAATCACCTTTGATTTGAAACCAACGTAACTCCAGTATCTTACATATATACTGTTCCTGTACCCCTCTACCCCCTCCTTTTTGTTGGACTTGTTATAAATGATGTGATAAGTCTCTAAATAGACTTAGAATTATTTTTTATGATTTGCATTTTAAACTTGTAAGAAATAAGAAGTGGAGTTAAATATCAGAAAATAAATACAATTGTCGTGGCATTTATAATTAACAAAATCATACCAGTATCTTTCCCAGAAGGCCTTGTTTCTTTATGTTGCTTTAATCCACTTTCTAGTGTCCTTTCAGTTTGAAGCACTCCTTTTAGCATTGCTTGTAGGGTGTGTCTAGAACTGATAAATTCCCTCAGCTTTTGTTTTGTCTTAATTTTTTTCTCATTTTTGAAAGAAAGTCTCATCAGATATAATTTTTTTGGTTGGCATTTGTTTTCTTTTAGCACTTTAAATATTTCATACCATATCCTTTTTTTTTTTTTAAAGATGTTTTATTGATAAAACAAACATTCCATACATGGTATACAATCATTGGCTCCCAATATCATCAGATAGTTGTATATTCATCACCATGATCTTTTTTTTTTTTTAATATTTGCATCACTACAGAAAAAGAAGTAAAAAACTCATGCATACCATACCACTTATCCCTCCCTCTCATTGACCACTAGTATTTCCATCTACCCAATTTATTTTAATCTTTGTTCCCCCCAGTATTTGTTTGTCTTTTATCCATACTTTTTACTCATCTGTCCATACCTGAGCTAGAAGGAGCATCAGAAATAAGGTTTTTGCAATCACACAGTCACATTGTAAAAGCTATATCATTATACATTCATCTTCAAGAAACAAGGCTACTGGAACACAGCTTTACAGTTTCAGGTACTTCCCTCCAGCCACTGCTATACCCCATAAACTAAAAAGGGGTTATCTATGTAATGTGTAAGAATAACCTCCAGGATAACCTCTGTTTGAAATCTCTCAGCCCTAACACTTTATTATTGTTATTTTTTATTTTTTTATCATCACAATTGACAATTTTTTTGTGAAAAAATAATGTATATACAAAACAACAAATTTCAAAGCACAGCACCACAATTAATTGTAGAACATATTTCACACTTTGACATGGCTTACAATTCCACAATTTCAGGTGATTACATCTAGCTGTTCTAAGATACTGGAAGCTAAAAGAGATATCAATTTAATGATTCAGCAATCATATTCATTTTTAAATCCTATCTTCTCTGTATAACTCCACCATCACCCTTGATCTTTCTATCTCTCTCTTTAGGGGTGTTTAGCTGTGCCCATTCTAACTTTTTCATGTTAAAAGTTCTGTCAATAATTTGGGGTAGGGAAATGGAACTATCTGATGTCCTGGAGAGGCTAGGCCCTCTAGTTTTCAGAACTTATCTGGTCCAGGGACCCATCTGGAGGTTTGTAGGTTTCTGGACAGTTAAACTAGTGCATGGAACCCTTGTGGAGTCTTATATATTGCCTTAGGTGTTTTTTAGAATTGGCTGGAATGGTCCTGGCTGAGTGTTGGCAGGTTATGATAGGTAACAATGTCTAACTGAAGCTTGTGTAAGAGCAACCTCCAGAGTAGCCTCTTGACGCTATTTGAACTCTCTCTACCACTGATATTTTATTAGTTACACTTCTTTTCCCCCTTTTGATCAGGATGGGATTGTTGATCCCATGGTGCCAGGGCTGGAGTCATCCCATGCCGTCAGGGAGACTTTCACCCCAGGATATCATGTCCAACGTAGTTGGGAGGGCAGTGAGTTCACTTGCAGAGTTGAGCTTAGAAGTGAGGCCACATCTGAGCAACAAAAGAGGTCCTCCAGAAGTAACTCTTAGGCATACCTATAGGTAGGCCAAGCTTCTCTGCTACCTACATGAACTTCATAAGAGTAAGCCTTAGGATCAAGGGCATGGCCTATTGATATGAGTGTCCCTAAAGTTTGACATAGTATTGGGGGACTCCCTGTTGGTAAGGTTTAATAGTTCCATTTTTTTTCTCCCATCCTTCAAGGGACTTTGCCAATATTTTTTTTGTGTGTGTGTTGCATAGTACGGGAATCGAACCTGGGTCTTCCGCATGGAAGGTAAGCATTCTATAACTGAACCACCTGTGTGCCCAATACTTTTTGATTATCTGCTTAGTATACTCTAGGATGTATCCAGGCATTACATTAATCTATACAGGATTAAAGGACCTCTTATCCTGGGCTCTCTGTGTCTCAGTTATTCAAGTGAGCTATATAGATAGGTTGAGTTAGATTATGTGCTATGGAAAATTTCAGTTCCAGACCAAATAAATCTTTCTTCCTTTGACATTAACACTTTAGTCTCATTTCTCTTTTCCCCCTTTTGGTCAAGAAGGTTTTCTCAATCCCTTGATGCTGGGTCCCATCTTATCCTAGGATTTGTGTCCCACATTGCCAGGGAGGTTTATGCCCCTGGGAGTCATGTCTCATGTAGAGGAGGAGGGCAGTGAATTCGCTTGCTATGTTGGCTTAGAGAGAGAGGCCACATGTGAGCAAAAAAGATTCTTTGGGGGTGACTCTAGGCCTAATTTTATGTAGGCTTAGCCTATCATTTGTGGGAATAAGTTTCTTAGGGGCAACCCCCAAAATCAAGGTCTCAGCCTATTAATTTGGTTGTCCCTACTGCTTGCTAGAATATCAGAAATTCTCTAAATGGAGAAGCTGGATATTACCCTCTTTCTCCCCATTCCCCCAAGGGGACTTAGCAAGTACTTCTTTATTCAGTGTCCAAATCACTCAGGGATTTATGACACTAACCTGGACAAATCAACAAAATCTCATGCCCTGTTCAAGATTCCATGTACTTATGGTGTTAACTAAAATGACCATACAAGTTAAATTAGGAAATGTACTACTCAAAATACAAACTTTGCACCAAATAAACATCTCTTCCTTTAGTCTCAAAAGGAAGTTGAAGTTTTAAAATATGGGCGATATCATCCTTTGCCCAGTCTTCTGATAATACTTTAGTCCTATCCATATCAGCTTCATTCATGTCTCTACTCAATGTCTGATCAATTTTTCAACTTTTTAAAATAGTTCTTGTACGGAGTACTGCTGACTTTCATAGCTTCAGAGCTCTAGCTCTGAGTCTCAGGTGTCACATAAATAACCTGAAGTTTCTGGGAAAGACCATGTTATATACAAACAGCTCAGTATCTCAGAATTTAAAATGAACAGTTACACCTCCTGAGTATATATGACTGCTTTAAGAGTTTACAATCTAGGACCCTTTATAATAAGCCTAACCTGATAACACATGTTCTCGACTTATCTTCACTGAATTTTTATATTATAGTTAGTCCATATGACTGAGGCATGATAATCTTTATTTTTTTGTTCCTGACATTTCATTCAACATACAGCTCTTAAGGTTCATTCATCTAGATGCATGCCTCACAACTTCATTCCTTCTTGCAGCGGCTCAGTAGTCCATTGCATGTATACACCACAGTTCCTCCTTCCATTCCTCATTCATTGTACCCTTAGGCCACTTCCATTCATTGTCATACCATATACTTCTTGCCTCCATGGTTTCTGATGAGAAGTAGGCATTTAATTTTATTGAGATTCCCTTGTACATAACTTGTTGCTTTTCTCTTGTAGCTTTCAGAACACTCTTCTTATCCTTGGTATTGGACAGTTTGTTGATGTGTCTCGGCATAGTTCTCTTTGAGTTAATCTTGTGTGGGGTTCATTGGACTTCTTGAATCTGCATAGTTCCTTAAATTAAGGTGGTTGTTTTTTTGCCAGTGTATCTTTTAATATTCCTTCTGCACCTTTCTCTCTTTCTTCTTCTGGAACTCCCATAATGCATTTTTTTTATAAAGGGTATTTATTTAGTTACAGATTTACTAATTTGGGAAGGCTCATGATGATATCTGCTGGCCCTCTCTCCCGGCCTCTGGCTTCAGATGGCTTTCCCAGAAGCTCTTCCTTTCTGCATCTTCAAATATCTGCCTCTGAACCAACTCTGAGCCAGCTCTGGGTGCTGAGCTGAGGTGTGCTGAGCTGCTGAGTTGTTGAGCTTTTTCTCTGTCTTCAGACTTCTCCTTTTAAGCCTCACTTATTGAGGAAGGCACTCCCCTTAGCTGACCACAGATGTAATCAGCCATAGATGAAATTCACGTGCTGATGATTTAAGTCCACAGCAGCAGAACAACTGGGCACCATTATCTGACCAATTTGATACCTGAACCTAACTACTACAGTGTCCACCCCTTGTAAACTTGGCAACTATACACAATAACAGACATATTTTTTTTTGCTTAACAGTGTTCATCCTTCCTGCATACAATGCACTAAATCTTTCACTATATAAATCACATTCACTTCATCACAATACATAATGCATATATTGATACACTTGATAGTCTCTCAGAGATCTCTTAGGTGCTATATACTTTAAAGAATTCTTTTTTTCTTTTCCGTTCCTCAGCCTGATTAATTTCAATTTTCTTGACTTTGAGCTTACTGATGATTTTTTCAGCTCACTCCAACTGCCAACGGCTTTTGAAACCCTGTGGGAAATTTTTCATTTCAATTCTTTGGTTTTCAACTCCAGTGTTTCTGTTTGGTTCCCTTAGAGAATTTCCAAGAGATTCTCATATTGTTCAGTCATCAGTTTCCTCATATCCTTTAGTTCTTTCTCTTTGTTTTCCTTTATCCCTTTGAGCATATTGATTAAAGCATTTTTTAAAAGTCTTTGGTATGTCTCAAGTCTAGTCCTCTTCATTGGTGGTTTCTGGATTTTTGACTTTTCATTTGAATGGTCCATCATTTCCTGTTTGTCTTATAATCTTTTGTTGCACACTGTAATCTTAATCTTTTAAAGCGCTAACTCTGATATTTAGTCCCTGAGCTGTCTGTTCCTTAAGTTTCATGTCCAGCTATTGATATGACAGAGATTTCCTTGAGTGCCAGGAGTTAGCAAAAACAACCAACCAAGGCAAGAAGCACCTGTCACAGTCTGTGTAAATTGGCTGTGTTTTGGATGGTGGTTTCCTTCAGAGTTTTCCCCCATCAGAAGGATCATCCTGAGGCAAATGCAAAGGATTCTGTCTGTCTTATCTGAGCTGACCTGGTGTCCTGGGGCCTAGGTCTTTTCCTGGGCTAGTTCTTGCACTTGGCCTTGGGATTTCTCTAGTTTACATTTCATAGCAGTTTGAATGCCCCCTCTACTCCCTTTGAAATAGACTTTCACCCCTTCCTTGGTGGCCCATTTTATGACTTAATGCAGATATTCCTTTGCCCCAGCCTGTTTCAATTTTATTGTTTCTCATGATGCTTCTCTGCCTTTAGGACTTATTCCGGGAGGGTGTGATGGTTAAATTCATGTGTCAACTTGGGCAGGTGATAGTATCCAGTTGTTTGGTCAAGGAAGCACTGGCCTGATTGTTATTGTGAGGACATTTCATGGACTTAAATCATCAGTAAGTTGATTGCATCAATGGCTGATTACATCTCCATTCAGCTGAGGAGTTTGCCTTTAGCAATGAGAGGTGTCTCATCCAATCAGTTGAAGATTTTGAGAACTGATTTCAGCATTCAGAAGAGATAATTTCTACCTCACTTCAGCTAGCCAGCTTCTTCTTGGAAATTCATTGAAAACCCTCATTGGAGTTTGCAGCTTGTAGCCTGCCCTATGGGTTTTGGATTTGTGCATTCCCACACTGCATGAGGCAATTTTTATAATATCTCATAATAATTACAGACATCTTCTGTCAGATCTCATTTCCTAGAGAGCCCTGACTAATACAGAGGGTGAACCTGAGACAAATTTCCTGGTTCAGTCTTTCAGGCTTCCACCCATATTTTGGCACTGAAATACAACTCTCTAGTATGCACAAAGGGGTTACTCTCCTCCCTGTGGAACAAGGCCAGAGACTCACAATAGGAGTGCAGGTTGAATTCACACCCTCAGGGGAGGGGCTAGCAAAGGTACTATGTGCTTAGCCATGTGCTTTTCTGGCTGCTTTTTCTTGACTTGGCCCTTACCCAGTTATTGCAACCTTATAACTGTTTTCTAGAGTTTTGAAGAAGATGGCTGTTCTAGTCTACAAAGATGCCAGAATGCAATACACCAGAAATGGAGTGGCTTTTAATAAAAGGGATTTATTTAGTTAAAAACATATAGTTTTTCAGAGGAAAGGCAGCTAACTTTCAACTGAAGTTCTTTGTTACATGGGAAGGCATAGGGAGAGCTCTGCTGGCCTTCTCTCCAGGCCTCTGGGTTTCGACAACTATCCCCAGGGTGATTCCTTTTTGCATCTCCAAAGGTCTGAGCTGAGCTACAAGTGCTGAGATGAGGTATGCTGAGTTGCTTGGGCTGTGCTATGTTCAGCTCTCATTTAAGCATACAGCCAATTAAATCGAACATCATTCATTGCAGCAGGCATGCTTCCTAGCCAACTGCAGAGTGGCTCAGCAACAGATGAGGTTCACATGCCATTGGCTCATGTCCACAGCAACAGAACTAGGCAACTTCACCTGGCCAAGTTGACACCTGAACCCAATTACCACAATGGTGCTGTCATTTTTTGCTGGTATTTGAAAGATACTGTTTGGGAGCAGTACCCTAGAGCATTTTATACTGCCATCTTTGTCATCTGGAAGTCTAATTCTCTTGCTGCTTTTATGAATAAAGTTTTATTGAAATGCACCTATGCCCATACATTTATGATTTGTCTATGGCTGTTTTCATGCTAAAATGATGAGTTGAATAGTTGCCATAGTGATCATATGGCCCACAAAGTCTATACTATTTCTGATTTTACTCTTCACAGAAATAATTTGACAGTTCCACCTTTAGGATAAATAACTTGGAGTATGTGCTGGTTTGAAGCTGTATGTACTCCAGAAATCCATTCCTGTGAGTATAAACCTATTGTAACAGGGACATTTTTATGAAGTTACTTTACTCATGGTATGTCCCACTTCAATCAGGATGGATCTTAAACCTGATTGAGGTGGGACCTTTATAAGAGAATGAAATTCAGATACAGAGAAAGCAACAGAAGCAAGAGGCTGAAATTAGTGAAACCCGGAAGAGAAGCAAGAGACCAGTTGATGCCACCATTTGCCTTGCCGTATGTCAGAGGAGCCGCAGATTGCCAGTAGCCAGTCTTCAGGCAAAAAGAATTGCCTATTTTCTCTGCTTCAAACTGTAAGCTAAGAAATTCCCATTGTTTAACATGACCCATTTCACGGTATTTGCTTTGAACACCCTAGGAAATTAAAACAGTGAGATTTTTGGATCATGTGATAAGTGTCTGTTTAGCTTTATAAGAAACTGCCCAAACTGTTTCTCTAGAGTAGCTGCACAATTTTGCACTCTTACC
Organism: Myrmecophaga tridactyla; assembly: GCA_004026745.1. Taxonomy (NCBI): domain Eukaryota; kingdom Metazoa; phylum Chordata; class Mammalia; order Pilosa; family Myrmecophagidae; genus Myrmecophaga; species Myrmecophaga tridactyla. Next base: position 14,186 of record PVIY010036800.1, read on the forward strand.
AGCACTTCTTATTGTTTTTTTTTTAAATATATAATTCTGAAGAATTGCCACCTGTCATGGTTAGGTTCATGTGTCAACTTGGCCAAGTGGTGGTACCTGTTTATCTGATTGGGCAAGTGCTGGCCTGTCTGTTGTGATGAGGACATTTCATAGAATTAAATCTTGATCATATCAGCTACATCCACAGCTGATTCCATTTGTAATCAGCCAAAGGGGAGTATTTTCTGCAATAAGTAATGCTTAATCTGATCACTGGAAATCTTTTAAGGAGGATTCAGAAGAGACAGGCTCTTCCTGTCTCGGTTGGTCAGCCTTTCCTGTGGAGTTTGTCCAGACTCTCCATCAGACTCGTCGGCTTCACAGCGTGCCCTGCGGATTTTGGACTCCGTTTTCCCATGGTCACGTGAGACACTTTCATAAATTTTATATTTGTGAGTGTTCCCTGTTAATTCTGTTTCTCTAGAGAACCCTAACTAATACATCTTGGTACCAGAAGTGGGGTTTGAACCCACGTGTCCATTGGATGCGTCCATTTAGCTGGCAAGGTCAGCAATATGCTTTCACTGTCCTACCTCAGGGGTATATCAACTCTCCAGCCCTATGTCATAATCTTGTCTGCAGGGACCTTGATTGTTTCTCCCTCCCACAAGACATCACACTTGTCCATTATATTGATGATATCATGCTGATTGGACCTAGTGAGCAAGAAGTAGCAACTACTCTAGACTTACTGGTAAGGCATTTGCGGGTCAGAGGGTGGGAGATAAATCCAACAAAAATACAGGGGCCTTCCACCTCAGTGAAATTTCTAGGTGTCCAGTGGTGTGGGGCATGTCGAGATATCCCTTCTGAGGTGAAGGAGAAGTTGCTTCATCTGGCCCCTCCTACGACCAAAAAAGAGGCACAATGCCTAGTTGGTCTCTTTGGATTTCGGTGACAACATATTCCTCATTTGGGTATGCTACTCTGGCCCATTTATCGAGTGACCAGAAAAGCTGCTACTTTGAGTGGGGACCTGAACAAGAGGAGGCTCTGCGACAGGTCCAGGCTGCTGTACAAGCTGCTCTGCCACTTGGGCTAAATGATCCAGCAGATCCAATGGTGCTGGAAGTGTCAGTGGCAAATAGAGATGCTGTCTGGAGACTTTGGCAGGCCCTTATAGGAGAATCACAACGCAGACCCTTAAGATTTTGGAGCAAAGCCTTACCATCTGCTGCAGATAACTACTCTCCTTTTGAGAAACAGCTTTTGGCCTACTACTGGGCCTTAGTAGAGACTGAACGCTTAACCATGGGCCACCAAGTTACCATGAGACCTAAGGTGCCTATCATGAGCTGGGTGTGGTCTGACCCACCAAGGTATAAAGTTGGGTGTGCACAGCAGCACTCTGTTGTAAAATGGAAATGGTATATACGAGATAGGGCCAGAGCAGGTCCTGAAGGCATAAGTAAGTTACATGAAGAAGTGGCCCAAATGCCCATGGTCTCCACTCCTGCCACATTACCTTCTTTTTCCCAGACCAGAGCTATGGCCTCTTGAGGAGTTCCTTACAGTGAATTGACTGAGGAAGAGAAACCTCGGGCCTGGTTTACAGATGGTTCAGCACAATATGTAGGTACCACCCGAAAGTGGTCAGCTGCAGCATTAAAACAGCTTTCTGGGGTGTCCTTGAAGGACAGTGGTGAGGGGAAATCCTCCCAGTGGGCAGAACTTTGAGCAGTGCACCTGGTTGTTCATTTTGCTTGGAAGGAAAACTGGCCAGAGGTGCATTTGTATACTGAATCATGGTCAGGGACTCAGAAAGACCATAATTGGAAAGTTGGTGACAAAGAGGTCTGGGGAAGAAGTATGTGGATAGACCTTTCTGAGTGGGCTAAAAACATGAAGCTATTTGTGTCCAATTTGAAAGTGCACCAGAGGGTGACTTCAGCAGAGGATGATTTTAATAATCAAGTGGATAAGATGCCCCATTCTGTGGATACCAGTCAGCCTCTTTCCCCAGCAACTCCTGTCATTGCCCAATGGGCTCATGAACAAAGGGGTCATGGTGGTATGGATGGAGGTTATGCATGGGCTCAGCAACATGGACTTCCACTCACCAAGGCTGACCTGGCTATAGCCTCTGCTGTGTGCCCAGTCTGCCAGCAGCAGAGACCCACACTCAGCCCCTGATATGGCACCATTCCCCGAGGTGACCAGCCAGCTACATGGTGGCAGGTTGATTACATTGAACCACTCCCTTCATGGAAGGGGCAGCGATTTGTTCTAACTGGAATAGACACATACTCTGGATATGGGTTTGCTTTCCCTGCACGCAATGCTTCTGCCAGAATTACTATCTCTGGGCTCACAGAATGCCTTATCCATCGTCATGGTATTCCACATAGCATTTCTTCTGATCAAGTAACACACTTCACAGCAAATGAATTGCGGGAATGGGCACATGCTCATGGAATTCTCTGGTCTTACCATGTTCCCCATCACCCAGAAGCAGCTGGATTGATAGAACAGTGGAATGGCCTTTTGAAAGCTCAATTATCATGCCAACTAGGTGGCAATACCTTGAAAGGCTGGGGTAATGTTCTCCAGGAAGATGTATATGCTCTGAATCAGCATCTGCTGTATGGTGCTGTTTCTCCCATAGCCAGGATCCATGGGTCCAGGAACCAACGGGTGGAAATGGGAGTGGTACCACTCACTATTACCCTTAGTGATCCACTAGGAAAATTTTTGCTTCCTGTCCCTGTAACCCTGAGCTCTGCCGGTCTACAGGTTTTAGTTCCAAAGCAGGGAGTGCTTCCTCCAGGAGAAACAACAATGATTCCAATGAACTGGAAGTTAAGACTGCCACCCGGTCACTTTGGGATACTTATGCCACTGGATCAACAACCCAAGAAGGGGATTACATTACTGGTTGTGGTGATTGACCCTGACTATCAGGGGGAAGTAGGACTGTAACTACATAATGGGGGTAAAGAAGAGTTTTCTTGGAATATAGGAGACCCCATAGGGAATCTTTTAGTACTACCATGCCCTGTGTTTAAAATCAATGGAAAACTGCAACAACCCAATCCAGGCAGGACAACCAATGGCTCTAAAACTTCAGGAATGAAGGTTTGGGTCACCCCACCAGGCAAAGAACCATGGCCAGCTGGAGTTCTTGCTGAGGGTAAAGGGAACATGGAATGATAGTGGAAGAAGGTAGTGATAAATATGAACTTTGACCACATGATCAGTTACAGAAACGGGGACTGTAATGCTGTTCTGTTCATGTTATACTATTTAAGTTGTAAGATATCAAGTTTAAGAATGAATATTACCCAAGGATTTGCACCCTATTCTGGAGAGATTTAATGGTTTCCAGTTATATGCAGGACAGTTGAGTATTGTTAGGTGAAAGAAAAAAATGTGTGTTTTATTGTTTTTTATTTAGAAATTAGGTATGGTTTAAGGTGGTATGTGTAGCTGCCAAGTTGACAAGGGGTGGACTGTCATGGTCAGGTTCATGTGTCAACTTGGCCAATTGGTGGTACCTGTTTGTCTGGTTGGACAAGTGCTGGCCTGTCGTGATGTGGACATTTCATAGAATTAAATCATGATCATATCAGCTACATCCACAGCTGATTCCGTTTGTAATCAGCCAAAGGGGAGTGTCTTCTGCAATGAGTAATAATTAATCTGATCACTGGAAGCTTTTTAAGGAGGATTCAGAAGAGACAGGCTCTTCCTGACTTGGCTGGTGAGCCTCTCCTGTGGAGTTTGTCCAGACCCGCCATCGGAATCATCGGCTTCACAGTCTGCCCTGTGGATTTTGGACTCTGCGTTCCCGTGGTCACGTGAGACACTTTCATAAATTTTATATTTGTGAGTGTTCCCCGTTGATTCTGTTTCTCTGGAGAACCCTAACTAATTCACCACCCTAAAAATTGTTTCAGCTACTCACTTGTTTCTTTTGATATGTCATCTTAACCCTTACATTCAGGAGTAAAGAGAAAACTACCTTATGGGTGTAAATATAGAAAATGTTTTCAAAATAAAACCACTCTGAAGTCCAAATTGAATTAAGGAATGAGATAAACTCCCAGGAATCAAAGATAATTATTTCTGTTCTCAGTCAGTTCCCATGGATGAAAGGACAATAATCACTTTCACACATAGAAAATATCCATATAGTTTATTATTTGTGTCTGTCTTTTGGACCAGCTAGTGAGCCAGCACAACTTTTTACTTTCCTTACTCATTGACTTAACGAATATGCATGAAATGTGCACTAAACACTTTATATGGCAGATTAAGGATGGCCATAAATTCTTTGACACTCAACCCATTAGGAGAGGTTATGTCTCTTCCTTTTGAATCTGGGCAGTTTCTGTAACTATTCTGGTCAATAGAATTGGCAGAAGTGAGCTTTTCTAGTTTCTTGGTACAGGGTTACGAAGTGACCTTCCACTTCTCTCTCGTGAATCATTCTGGGAGCCCTGAGCTACCATGTAAGAAGTCTGTCTGGAGGTGACCATGCTGGAGAGGCTGTGTGCAGGCACTCTAGTTCAAACCCCAAGCTGTGCCCAGCTTCTTTTCATCCCTGCCAAAGTGTCAGATGTGAGTGAAGTCATCTTGGACCCTTCAGACTGTCTCATCTGCTAGCTGAGTGACTAGCAGTATGTAAGTGTCCCAGTTTCTCCACATCCTCTCCAACATTTATAGTTTCCTGATGGTTTAATAGCAGTCATTCTTATAAGTGTGAGGTGGTATGTCATTGTAGTCTTGATCTGCATCTCCCTGATAGCCAGTGAAAATGAGCATCTGTTCATGAGCTTTTGAGCTATCTGTATTTGCTCTTCAGAAAAATGCCTACTCATATCTTTAGCCCATTTTATAATTGGATTGTTTGTTCTTTTGTTGTTCAGTTGTATGATTTCTTTGTATAGAAAGAAATCAAACTTTTGTCTGATATGTGATTTCCAAATATTTTCTCCCATTGAGTTGGCTGCCTCTTCACCTTTTTGACAAAGTCTTTTGAGATGCAGAAGCATTTGATTTTGAGGAGTTCCCATTTATCTATTTTTTCTTTTGTTGCTTGTACTTTGGGTGTAAAGTTTAGGAAGCTTCCTCCTATTACTAGGCCTTGAAGATGTTTCCTTACATTTTCTTCTAGAAACTTTATGGTGCTAATTCTTATATTTAGGCATTTGATTAACTTTGAGTTAATTTTTGTGTAGGGTGTAAGATGGGGGTCCTCTTTCATTATCTTGGCTATCGATATCCAGTTCTTCCATGCCCATTTATTGAAAAGACTATTTTGTCTCAGTTCAGAGGATATGAGGGCCTTGTCAAAAATCAGTTGACCATAGATTTGGTGGTTTATTTCTGCACTCTCAATTCGGTTCCATTGGTCAATGCTTCTGTCTTTGTGCCAGTACCATGCTGTTTTTTTTTTTTTAATAAACTTTTTTATTAATTAAAAAAATTAACAAAAAAACATTAAGATATCATTCCATTCTACAGTACCATGCTGTTTTGACTATTGTGGCTTTATAATAGGTTTTAAATTCAGGGGGTGTTAATCCTCCCACTTTGTTCTTCTTTTTTTGCATGCTTTTAGCTATTCAGGGTCTCTTTCCCTTCCAGATGAATTTGGTAGTTAGTTTTTCCAAACCTTCAAAGTAGATTGTTGGAATTTTGATTGGTACTGTGTTGAATCTATAGATCAATTTGGGGAGAATTGACATCTTAACTGCATTTAGCCTTCCTATCCATGAGCAGGGAATGTCTTTCCACATATTTAGATCTCCTTTGATTTCTTTTAGTAATGTTATGTAGTTTTCTGTGTACAAATCCTTTACATCCCTAGATAAGTTCGTTCCTAAGTATTTGGTTCTTTTAGTTGCTATTTTGAGTGGAATTTTTTTCTTAACTGACTCTGTACCTAGCTTATTGCTTGTGTATAGAAATGTTACTGATTTTTGCACATAATTTTATATCCTGCCATCTTGCTGAATGTTTGCTCAAGTGACTTTGCTGTATACTTCTCAGTATCTTCCAAGTATAGTATCAGATCATCTGCAAATAAGGAGAGTTTTGCTTCTTCCTTTCCAGTTTGGATACCTTTTATTTCTTTGTCCTACCTGATTGCTCTAGCTAGAACTTCTAGCACAATGTTGAATAACAGTGGTGACAGTGGGCATCCTTGTCTTGTACCTGATCTTAGGGGGAAGGCTTTCAGTCTCTCTCCATTGAGTACAATGCTGGCTATTGGTTTTTCATATATTTTCTTTATAATATTGAGGTAGTTACCTTTAATTCCTGTCTTTTGGAGTGTTTTTATCAAAAAAGGATGCTGAATTTTGTTGAATGCTTTTCAAGCATCAATTCAGATGATCATGTGATTTTTCCTTTTTGATTTGTTAATGTGCTGTATCACATTAATTAAATTTCTTGTGTTGAACCATCTTTGTATTCCTGGTATAAGCCCCACTTGGTCATGGTGTATAATTCTTTTAATGTGTTGTCAGATTTGATTTGCTAATATTTTATTGTGGATTTTTGCATCTATGTTCAGTAGTGAAATTGGCCTGTAGTTTTCCTTTCTTATAGCTTCTTTACCCGGTTTTGGTATTAAATGATATTAGCATCATAAAATGAGTTAGGTGGAGTTCCTTTTTCCTCAATTTTTTGAAGAGTTTGAGCAGGATTGGTGTTAGTTCTTTCTGGAATGTTTGATAAAATTCCCCTATGAAGCCATCTGGACCTGAGCTTTTCTTTGTAGGAAGATTTTTGATGACTGATTGAATCTCTTTACTTGTGATTGGTTTGTTGAGATCTTCTATTTCTTCCTGAGTCAGTGTAGCTTGTTTGTGTGTCTCCAGGAATTTGTCCATTTCATCTAAGTTGCCTGGTTTGTTGGCATATAGTTGTTCATAATACCCTCTTATGATTTATTTTATTTTTTGCAGGGTCTGTGGTATTGTACCCCTTCTCATTTCTGATTTTGTTTATTTGCATCCTCTCTCTTTTTTTCTTTGTCAGTCTTGCTAATGGCCCATCCATTTTATTGATTTTCTCAAAGAACCAACTTTTGGTTTTATTGATTCTTTCTATTGTTCTTTTGTTCTCCCATTCATTTATCTCTGCTTTAATCTTTGTTATTTCTCTTCTCTTATTTGCTTTGGGGTTAGTTTGCTGTTCTTTCTCAAGTTCCTCCATGTTTGCTGTTAAGTCCTCGATTTTTGCCATTTCTTGTTTTTTAATATAGGCAATTAAGGCAATACATTTTCCTCTCAGCACAGCCTTTGCCACATCCCATAAGTTTCTGATAAGTTGTATTCTCATTTTCATTCATGTCCAGATAGCTGCTGATTTCTCTAGTAATTTCTTCTTTGACCCACTCATTGTTTAAGAGTGTGTTATTTAATCTCCATATATTTGTGAATGTTCTCATTCTTTGGTGTTTATTGAGATCCAACTTCATCCTATTGTGATCAGAGAAAGTGCTTTGAATAATTTCAATATTTTTGCATGTATAAAGACCTGTTTTGTGTCCCAGCATATGATGTATCCTGGAGAATGTTCCATGAGCACTAGAGAAGAATTTTTAACCTCGTGCTTTGGGGTGCAATGACCTATATATGTCTTTTACATCTAATTCATTTATCAAGCTATTTAACTTCTCTATCACCTTGTTGATCTTCTGTCTGGTTGTTCTATCTATAGAGGAGAGTGGTGTATTGAAGTCTCCTGATATTATTGAAACATCTGTCACTCTCTTCAGTTTTGCCAATGTCTGTCTCATGTACTTTGGAGCTCCTTGATTGGGAGCATAAATATTTAGGATTGTTATATCTTCTTGGTGAATTGACCATTTAATTAGTATATAGTATTCTTCTTTATCTCTTATGATATCTTTACCTTTGAAGTCTATTTTGTCTGATATTAGTTTTATAGAGCAAAATTTAAAGTACAATTTTATAGTTCCACAATTTCAGGTACTTCCTTTAGCTGCTATAATACATTGATGACAAACAAGTATCAATATAGTGATTAGTAGCCACAGTCATTTGTTAGATTCTATCTTCTCTGTTACAATTCCTCCTTCTCTTCAGGGATATTTGGGTAATGACCACTCTAACTTCTTCATGTTGAAAAGAGGTGTCAACATTATGGGGAAGAGAGATGTGACTAGTTGATACAGATATTTTTTCTTGTTCCACGTGGGTTTTTAAAATATTTTCATTGACAAATCTTCACATACATACAGTCCATACATGGTGTACAATCAATGGCTCACAGTATCATCACATAGTTGTATATTCATCATCATGATCATTTTTAGAATATTAGCATCACTCCAGAAAAAGAAATAAAAGGAAAAAAGAAAAAACTCATATACCATATCCCTATCCCTCCCTCTCATTGACCACTAGTATTTCATTCTACTCAATTTATTTTACTTCTTATCACTCCTATTATTTATTTATCAATTTTTTACTCATCTGTCCATACCCTGAATAAAAGGAGCATCAGATACAAGGTTTTCACAATCACACAGTCACATTGTAAACATTGTATCTTTATCAATCACCTTCAAGAATCAAGGCTACTGGATCATAACTCAATGGTTTCAGGTACTTGCCTCTAGCTACTCCAATACACCATAAACTAAAAAGGGATATCTTTATAATGCATAAGAATAACCTCCAGGATAACTTTTTGACTCTGTTTGAAATCTTTCGGCCACTGAAACTATTTTGTCTCATTTCTCTCTTCCCCTTTTGGTTTAGAAGGCTTTCTCAATCCCATGATGCTGGGTCCCAGCAAATCCCAGAAGTTCTGTTGCACATTGCCAGGGAGATTTGCCCCCCTGAGAGTGAGATATACCATTAGGGAGGAGGGCAGTGAGTTTACCTCCTGAGTTGACTTAGAGAGAGAGGCCACAGCTGAGCAACAAAAGAGATTCTCTGGAGGTGACTCTTTGGCATAATTATAAGTAGGCTTAGCCTCTCCTTTGCAGGCATAAGTTTCATAGGGGTGAACCCTAAGATTGAGGGCTCACCCTATTGATTTGGTTATCCCCACTGCTTGTGAGAATATTAGGAATTCCCCAAATGGGGAAGTTGAATATTTCCTCCTTTCCCCCATTCCCTCAAGGGGACTTTGCAAATACTTCTTTATTCATTGCCCAAATTACTCTGGGATATATCGGGGCATCACACTAACCTGAACAAACCAATAAGATCTCACACCCTATTCAATTTTCCATGTATTTATGGTGTTCAACTAAACTGACCATACAAGTTAAATTAGGTAATGTGCTACCAAAATATAAATTTTGTACCAAATAAAACATCTCTTCCTTTGTTCTCACACAGAAGTTGAAGTTTTAAAATATAGATGATATCATCCTTTATCCTGTATTCTAATCTACTGCAGTCCTGTCCAGATCAGCTTCATTCATATCTCTACTCAAAGTCTGATCCCTTTTACAACAGTTCATGTATGGGGTAGTGCTGCTTTCATAGCTTCACTTCAGAGCTCTAACTTTGAGTCTTAGGTGTCACATAAATACCTGAAGTTTCTGGAAACCATCAGGTTATATACTCAGTATCTCAGAGTTTATAAATAACAGTTACGACTCCTAGATATATGTGACTGCTGTAAGAGCCTACAATCTAGGACCCTTTACAATAGGTCTCAACCTACTAACCCTTGCTCTTGACTTCAGTTCACCAAGTTTTTATATTATAGTTAGTCCATATAAGTGAGAAATGATAATGTTTGTCTTTTTGTTTCTGAGATTTCATTCAACATACAGTCCTTAGGTTTCATTCACCTAGTTGCATGCCTCACAACTTCATTCCTAGTTGTGGACACTCAGTAGTCTGTTGTATGTATAAACCACAGTTCCCTCTTACATTCCTCAGTCGTTATATCCTTAGGCCACCTCCATCCATTGAAAATCTTGAACACTGCTGCCATAAATACCAGTGTACAAATGTCCTTTCATGTCCCCATGCTCAGTTCCTCTAGCCATATACTGAGTAACCGAGTTGTAGGATCATATGGCAACCCCACCCTTAGCATCCTGTGGAAGCACCACACTGACCTTCAAGGATCTTCATCTCTTAGTTTCCCTACTGACAGTGAATAGGTACATCTCTTTCTCTGCATTTTCTCTAGCACTTCTTTCTCTCTGTTCATTTTTAAACAATTTTATTCACCCATCATACAATCCAACCTAAATAAATAGACATGCTTTCACCACCATAATCTATATGAAGACATTTCCTTTTCTTCCACAAAGAATCCATACTCCTCCCACAAGCCCCCTGCCTGTTAACATTTAGTTTCAGCAAAAGGTCTTTGTTGCATTTGGTGGAAGCATTTTACAATGTTACTATTTACTATAAAGCCTAGTTTGCATTGATTGTTCTTTTTCCTATATACCATCCATTTTCAACACCTTGCAATATTGACATTCATTTGTTCTCCCTCATGCAAAAATGTTTTTTTATTAGTACATTTAATCACCATCATTGTCTCCTAAATGTATTCCTAAGTTACACATCTCAGTTCTTATGCTCTATCTTTCCTTCTGGTTTCACATATGCCTCCAGTCCTTCCTCCTCAATTATAAACACATTCAGCTTCATTCAGTGTACTTATATTATTGTGCTACCATCAGGTATTATTTTGCCATTTATTGCTGAATTTTTATATTCAGTCCTGTGTACAATCTGTATTCCTTCAGTACCAAAATGCCCAATCTCTACCCTATTTCTATCTCCTGATAACCTGTATTCTTTTTTTTTTGTTGTTGTTCTTGGAACATTTGCATCTATTCAGAAAAAGAAACAGAAAGCAGAAAAAAATTCATACATACCATACCCCCCACCCCTCCTCCTCACCGATCATCAGCATTTCAACCTAAATTTATTTTAATATTTGTTCCCCCTATTATTCATCTTTATTCCATATATTTTACTCAT
>PVIY010036801.1:0-25163 GCA_004026745.1 Myrmecophaga tridactyla
AGGCAGCCAGGCTGGGAAAAGAGGGGAGGAGCAGGAGGGGGAACAAGGTGGGTTGCACAGGTTGTCAAAAATGGGAGTTGGCCCATGAGTGTGTGTGCAAGTATATGTGAGGGTGTGCAAGCATGTAAGTGTGTGTGAGCACGTGGGTGTGCACAAGAGCATGTACATGTGAGTGTGTGCCAGTGTGAGTGTGTGAGGGTGTGTGGACATGTGGGTGTGCACAAGAGCATGTGCATGTGAGTGTGTGCTGGTGTGGAGGTGTGAGTGTGCAAGGGTGTGTGGACATGCGGGTGTGCACAAGAGCACGTGTGAGTGTGTGCCAATGTGGGAGTATGTGGGCATGCAAAGGTGTATAAGCACATGGGTGTGCAAAGAGCATGTGAATGTATGCTGGTGTGAGGGTTGTGTGAGTGTGTAAGTGCATGCATTTTTGAGTATTGTTGAATATGTGTGTGCATGTGAGTGGGGGGGCAGGTCATCAGGCTCCACATGTATATGGGTCTATATGTTAGGTCATCACCGCAGTATTAGAAATTAGCACGCTAAAATTGTGATGCTTTATGTTTTGCATGCTTTCTTTGTATATTTAGTTTATTTAAGGTTTACTTAATTTTTAAAATGAAATTCCCATGGGAAAAAATTCTCCTCGCATTTATGCTAAGAGGAGCAAGGAAACATATTTTTGACTTGGTGGCTCTAAACCATATTGACTCTTTGGAAGGTTCCAAAGAGCTGTCTGCTGGGCCACACCCCTTGGGAAAGAGATTCGGCCAAGCCCGGCTAGAGATGAGCGATAGACCAGCGCTGGCTGTTGGGCCTGGCTGCCGCGGCCCCCACCAACCCAGGGGCCCCTGGCTGAGGCCGCTCAGACCCTGAAAGTCCTGGGACTGTCCTGGGCCCAGCCCCGGCACACCTTGCCCATGAGGTGGCAGCCCAACATGGAGGATTAGAGACCTGTCCCCAGCCTGACCTTCTCTGGCCCATCTCGGCCATTCTGGGACCCCAGGGCCACCCTCCAGGGCCTTCGGCAGCTGTGCTCCAAGACTTGAGTTCTCTGGTCCACACCGTCAGGCTTGGCAAGGGGAAGGAGAGTCAGAGCCAGGGCCAACAGGGGCTCTGGTGTGACGTGGCCACGGAGGCACAGGGTGGACCCCTAAGGGGGCTCCTACCCCGAGGTTTCCCTCCTCTGGCCCTTTCCAGCACCAACTGTAAAAATAACCAAACAGAAAAAAAATTTTAAAGTTAGAGTGGTTGTTTTAAAATGGGAGGCCTTTCCATGACAGAAGTCCATTTCATGGTAATTAAGAAATAATTTTAGATGAAAACAATCCCCTTGAAATTAATGCTTTCATTAAATTCACCGAACACTTGGTAATGTCTGATTTAAAAACGATGGCAAGAGCCAGCATTGCTTCCTTCTTCTCTGGGAAATCACCCAGACATCACCAGGAGGTCAGGAAAGAGAGATGCAAACTCCAGGTGAACCCTGGGCCCACGTGCCGAGCCACGGGCAGCAGGGAGGGGTAGACACGGAGCACGGGGTGTGGCGGGAGGGCAGGGCGGACCTAACCCCAGGCCGGGATAGACCGCCGGATCGACTGCGGGACAGATGTGGGACCTGGCTCCTGGCCCCAGGAGGTGGCCCCGGGCCTGCCTGCATCTGAGAAGCAGAGGAGGGGTCTGCAGGATGCCCAGGGGCACTGGGGGACAGGGACACCCCACTGTCCACAGCTCCCCGGCCACACCTCTTCATCGACTGTGGAAGATGAAATGCCGAACAGATTGGTGGACAGGGCCGCTGCAGTGAGCCTCGTTGAGTCAGCCGCTCTCCCAGGCCACTCCCTGCAGCCCGGAAACATTCCCCAAGCCCTTCCTTTTTCCTTCTTTTGGGACTTCCTCTCCCTTTCTTTGCTCCTGGATTTTTAAATAGCCTTACCTAAGATGTCCCAGGCTCCTTTCCCTTTGCTTTCCCTGCAACCAGCTTGCTTCCGATTCTGTTTAAATCCTTCCAGGCTGCCCATCAGTTTGCTGCTGTCTGTTGCTTTTTGGCTTTCATTTTTGCTCAGTGACAGCAGTTTCTGTTTTTAAAAAAACAGATTCAACCCAAAGCTGATCAACACTTTAAAAGACAATGCACTGAAAGCCGACATTGCTGAAGGATCTGTCTGATATATGTCTTTGAACATATAAAATAACTGTTTTATATAAAACATTTTAAAAGAAATCATTTTTCACAAATGCATGCAATAGATAAGAATACATTTCTCTTATGAATATGCTAATAGGCATATTCTTCAAATAAAATATTACATACTGTATATATTTTAAGGAATGTTTAACTTGTTGAAAGTTGAGTAACTTAGCCTCTTATGCATATGTTCTTCTTTTAACTATATTCATATATTCTTATGAATACATCCACAATTTCAAGTTGAATTTTTCAGTTTAAACCGATTTTTTTTTCAAAATCCTTCTGAAGGTATTTTATTTCTTATGAATATTTTGGCATTTTAAGATCTAGATTTTGCTGCATGAGTAATCACCACATTAAAAAATATATAGTTCTTTTAACCATCTATAAAGTCTGTAGCAATTAGTATGATGTGGAATTTTAAAGGTTTTCATGCATTTCTATAGAGTTTAGTGGTCCGATTGTCGTTTTATCTTCCTAATGGCTTTAATTTCTTATTCGTGTTTTTATTATTTACTTATTACTTTATTATTTACTGATCTGTGTTGAGGAGTAACACGGACACAGCTCGGTGCACAATGCTAAGTGTGTAGCTCCATGAATTTTACAAATGTACCCGCCTGTGGAGGCAGGTCAGCACTGAGGACACCCCCAGCATCCCAGAGGCCCCCCCGGCCCCCCTTCACACCCAGGGCGCCTTCAGATACCTCTGCAGCGTGAACCTGACCTCTAGCATCATACGTTAGTTTTGTCTGCGCAAAACAGCTTTTCAAAGAATGTTGCATTTGAACCTGTCCTGGCTCCTGCCGTTGAAGCTGGGCAAGAGTGGCCTTCACTGCTGTGAAAGGTGATTGACCCCAGTCCCAGGGGAGGGGCGGAAGACAGAGAGCCCTCCTGGCTTCCCACAGCTCCACGAGGCCCTGCCAAGACAACCAACATTAACAATTACAAGCCTTATAAATAATGACATCGTTCTATTTTCAATAAATAAGTGCACATGGAAAATTGATCAGTGGATGTGTTGACTGTCAGTGGATTATTCATTGTTGCATTTGGGAGGTGAGATGCCTCTCGCTCACACTAGCCTCTCTTCCTTAAAATGGCCAGCCATTCTACTACTCAACGTCTGGCTTTGTGGGCTAAATTCAGGGGCTTGGAGACAAGGCACGTCCAAAAGCTCTCAGGTGAGCTACTCACCATGCATACATAAGGCTATAAGTAGGGATAGACTCGGAGTTCATGCAGAGAGGAACATGGAAGCTCCTGAACCAGGAGGAAGTGGGGCCCATCCTGGCAGGCCTGGGGCCTGGGGGCTATCCTGTAACTGAGAGGAGATGGCGTTGAGTGACTGCAGGGAATTTGCAGTTTGACATCAGAGCCCAGGTGACAGGGGACCACTGTTGTCTTACACTCCATGGAGCCCTGATGGCATCTGAGTGTTGAGTGCGGGGAACCGAGCCGTGGAGAGAGGCAAGGGCCACTCAGTTTTCAGGCTTGGCCAACTGGGTGGAAAGTAGTGTCATCTGCTAATCAGAAGAAGTAAGGCTTTGCAGGAAAGAGTTAAGACCTCGGTTCTTTTGTGGTTACATTAACTTTCTTACAACATGGCCAAATGGACATGGCAAGTAGGCAGTTGGCTTGACAAGCCTGCAGCTGAAAGGGGTGAGATAAATTTGGGAATCTTTAGTATATAGATGGAATTTTAAATCATGGGAAAAGTAGCATATTTGGAATTGTCAGTCAATTGATCCATTAATGCCATTACATCAATTTAGTGGGTTAAGATCAATATTTTACAAAAAGATATAGAATAGAAGACAAGGTTGGGTACGGGTGGAACATGCACAGTGCCTGGATCCATTGGCAGTGTCTGCTGCAAAAGAGAAGGATGTGGCACTGGGGCCATATGTTTGCCATCCTTGTCATAGACCAAGATGTTGGAAAACAGACATAAGAAAAATTTCAAGGGTGGTAGCGTTGTTTCATGGTTAGATTGCACTCAGTAGCCATAAAAACAGCTAAAACAATTTAATCCATTGAACAAAAATATGTGTTTTTTGGTGACTAGAAGTGTGCAAGGTATTGTAGGAAACAAAATAGATGTCAGCATACCATCTAGAACTTTTAATCAAGTTAGGGGGACAAGACATACATACAAAAATAAACAGTGGTATTTACTTTAATGCACGAATGATTGATAAAGAGAGTAAATCAAACGATTTGAATGAGGAGGAGGAGCTGATGAAGGGCTCATGGAGATTTTTGAACTATGTATCTCAAGCCATTAAGATTTTGAAATTGATTTAGTGAGTCAATACCAGCAATAAAAAGTAAATGGTATAGGAAAAAACATATTAGCATGCCTCATAGTCAAGTCATTTCTTTCTGCAGGTTATAGTAAAGGCAGTAGTGTAAAAGCCACCATTTTAAAGGACCCAGGAATGCAGTAATGTCCGTGAGCAGACAGAGGCACGAGAAAGGATTATCTCAGGACAACAGGCAGCGATCGTGGCATCATTTTGGGAGACAGGTAGGAAGCAGTCAGACCCGAAGGAAGGGTGGATTGCACTGTAAAGGGCTTTGAAGGCCAAGCTAAGAACTTGCATTTCTGTAAAGGTAAAGGAGAGATGTCTGAAGGATTTAGGGTAGTTGACCAATGTAATGAAATAGGTAATAGTGCTGGCTTGAAAGGATTATACACCCTAGAAAAGCCATGGTTTAGTTCTGATCCAATCTTGTAGAAGCAGCTTTTTCTTTTAATCTCTATTCAGTACTGAATGTTGAAAACTTGATTAATTATCTCCACAGAGCTGTGACTGACCCAATTGTGGATATTAACCTTTGATTAGAGGGAGATGTGACTCCACTCATTCCAGGTGGGTCTTGATTAGTTTACTGGAATCCTTTAAAAGATGGAACATTTTGGAGACCATCCCTTTTTAGAAGAAGAGAGAATGACAAGAACCACCAGAACCCAGGCAGCCAGAGACTTTTGGAAATGATGAAGAAAAATGCCTGTAAGGGTGCCTCATGAAACAAGAAGCCTGAAGAGAAAGCAAGCAGACATCGCCATGTTTGCCATGTGCCTTTCCAGCTAAGAGACAAATCCTGAACTTCATTGGCCTTTCTTCAGTGAAGGTAACCTCTTTGTTGGTGCCTTAATTTCGATATTTTTGTAGACTTGCTTTAAAGTGGGACATTTTCAGGGCTGTAGAATTGTAAATTAGCAATTTAACAAATCCCTTTTTTAAAAGCTGTACCATTTCTGGTATATTACATTCTGGCAGCTAGCAAACAAGAACAGTAATTCATGAAGATATCCAGGTTTAATTGGACAGGGAGGGTCTCCTAGCAGGAGGATGGCTTGGAGGCTGTTGGGCATCAGTTGCCAACTTGGTAGCAGTGGAAATAGAAAAGGATAGATGGCTACTGGATGTGTGTCCAGTAGAGCTGGCTAGCTGAATGAAGTAGGAGACAGAGTAAGGCAACTGAGAAGCTGGGAGGGAACACGGGAAGAACATAAGGCCATGTTCTCCAATGTGGCAGCCCCTAGCCACTGAAATTAATTAAATTAAATAAGACATTCAGTTCCTCTGTCACACTAGGTACATTTCAAGTGAGCAATAATCATGTTGAGGCTCATGGCCACTGTTTTGGGGAGTGTAGCTCTGGAACATTCTGTCGTCACAGAGCATTGCATCGGGCCGTGCTCAAGGATGCTTCCTTGGGGAGAATGTTCATTTGTGAAGCACCTGGGCCTCTGGGCCTGCCATGTTCAGAAGCATTTTAGCGATCACTTCGTTAAATTATTCTATGGTTGCTGGAAAGTCCATGTGCTCTAAACCATTCTCTCATTACACCATTAAATCCTACCATCAGCTTCCACTGGAAGGAGTTTCCTTAAGTGTCACCTATGAGGACGTTCTGACTCTTTCAGCTGTAGCAGGAGGAGAGGGTATGTCAGGTAAGCAGAGCCAGGACACATGGTCAGGTCTTCAACAATTCCCATATTTCATGGGCTTTTCCCCCTGTTGTGGGGACACAAGCATGCCAGATGCAAGCTGGGTGGGTACTGGGCTGGATCGATGAATCCAACCTTTATTGAGGGAACATTATGGCATGAGTGTCCTCTTTCCCAGAGCTCAAAGGTGGATGCGACCCCCAAATCTGGTGTGTGATCAGCACTTGGATAAATTGGGAGTGTGCATATGTTTCACCCGACTGTACCAGCATAGTCCTGCCCAGATGTCTACCATGGACAAGCAGTCTGATCCAGATGAGTGAGATATATTTTACATGCAAAACTTTTGTCTACCTTTGCTGATTGTCCCAGTTCTACCTACCAAACCCCTCAAATTTTAATCCACCAAAATACACCCCAAAATATAGAAACATTACACCCTCAATGTGGCCTATTCTGGAGTATATAATGCCACAATTCTTTATGGAGTCACAGGGGGTTATGTGCAACCTGGAAATAAGTGAAGCTGGCGTATATGCCAACATCTCGTTTGTTTGTTTGTTTTTCCAAGATTTTCAAGCAACATGACTTAGGATTCATAATGAGTTAGATTTCTGCCCCCAAAATATTTGGTTTCATTTTATAAGGGTTTGCACCTCAGCTCATATGTAGATGATGCAATCCCAGATAACTCTTCCTAATTCTGATAAACATGTTCTCCCCTTTTGCAGACACTAATAGCATAGTAGTAAAAACCCTGCCAAGGTTCCACTTTGCCCACAAATAAATTGCCTTCCCAGATGTTCTACCCTCAAGAAAGTGCCAAGAATTATTTTTTCTTGAAGATTTCAGCAACAAGAAGCCTGGATTCATTCCTGAGCATTTAGGCAATGGGCAATGTAAACCTGTGGACGGCTGCCTGGCTCAGGAGAAAACTGGTAAAGGCAAGAAGCAGGACATTTAATGTTTCAAACTGTCTTCCCACATTCCCATAACTCTATCACCCATACCCAGAAATCACCCAAAACCACAATCCTCCAAGAAGGAGAAAAGAGACATTGGATTCACGACGTGGTCAGACTCAAAGGCAGACGGCATGGTGAGCATCGAGCGGAGAACAGCATGATGCCATCTTCACCATGCACAATATTGCATTCTCATCATGGTGTTTTTAAGCCAACAACCTTTCCTCATATGGCAGATTTCTGGATCTGCCTACCAGAGACAAAAACTCCATCATGGGGATTTCTATGCCATTTATATATCAAATATAGTTAGCTTCATTTTCTCACTATTTAATCCCAAGCATGACTGCCTGTGAAGCTGTTTTTTGATTCCATACATAGGAAAAATGAAATCTTCATAAAAGAGTCAGTTGGACATTCCCGCTTGGGACCACCAATCTCAGGAGAGACTCCTGACTCTTGGTGACTGAGAAGTTTGAGTTCCTCTGGTCTAAGCTGCTCTTTCTCCTTCACACCCACCTCAAATTGCTCAGCTTTAAGAGTAGCAGCAATTCTTTCTTTCCTCCTGTATCACTCAGAGTTCTCCAGAAACACAGACACAACAGAACAGATGAGTATATATATTAAGAGATTTATTTTAAGGAATTCTCTCATGAAATTGTGGGGATGGCAAGTCCAAATTTTGTAGGGCAGGGAAATTCTGGTGAGAGTTCACGTTGAAGTCTTGAGTCTGAATTCCTCAGGGAAGCCTGCAGGCTGGAAACCCAGGAAGAAGTATAGGGCATTGTCATGAGGCAGAGTTTCCTCTGATCCCTGGAACTCTCAGTTCCCCAGCCAAATGATTGGTTGGGGCCCACCCACAATATAGAGGGTCATCCCCTTAAAATAAACAGATGGAGGATGCTAATCCCATCCACAAAACACCTACTGTGCTGGTTTGAAACTGTCATGTACCCAGAGAAAGCCATGTTCTATTAATCCAATCTGCAGGGGCAGGTCTATACTTGGGTGGGGCCTTTTGCTTAGGTTGTTTCCACGGAGATGTGACCCTGCCCATTTAAGGTGAGTCTTAATCTGCTTACAGGAATCTTTATGAGAGAGATATTTTGGAGAAAACAGAGATACTTAGAGACAGAAAGTGCCCTGAGAGATGCTTAAACTAAGAGATGAAATCCAGGGTTGCCCCAGAGAAGCTAAGAGAGGACACACAGATGCTTAGAGACAGAAAATGCCCTAGGAGAAGCCAGAAAGACCCAAAGGAGCTGAGAGAACCACTTTTTGAAATTAACCCAGGAGAGAAGGGCCAGTAGACATTGTCATGTGCCTTCCCATGTGACAGAGAAATCTTGGACATGATTGGCCTTTCTTGAGTGAGGATATCCTCTTGCTGATGCCTTATTCAGACATTTTTATGACCTTAAACTGTAAATTTGTAACCTAATAAATCACCTTTATAAAAACCAATCCATTTCTTGTATACTGCTTTCTGGCAGCTTCAACAAACCAAAACAGATTTTGGTACCAGAGAGGTGGGGTGCTGAGAGATGCAAATACCAAAAATGGTGGAACTGCTTTATAAATGAATACAGGTGTGCTGGTTTGAAAGGAAGTATGCCCCCTAAGAAAAGTCATGTTTTAATATAAATCCCATTTCATAAAGGTAGAATAATCTCTACTCAATGCTGTATGTTTGAAACTAATGAGGTCATCTCCCTGGTTGATGTGATTTAGTTAAGAATGGTTGTTAAACTGGATTAGGGGATGACATGTCTCCACCCATTTGAGTGGGTCTTCATTAGTTTCTGAAGTCCTATAAAAGAGGAAACATTTTGGAGAGAGAGATTCAGAGAGAGCAGAGAATGCTGCAGCACCATGAAGCAGAGAGTCCACCAGCCAGCGACCTTTGGAGATGAAGAAAGGGTGAGTTTGCTCTGGAGGCAGAGGGTGGGCCTTCTGCCTCGATGTTCAGGAAGAGTGTGACCACCCCAAGGCTCTCAGATGCTTGTGAGTGAAACTCAGCTGCCCCATCTTTCTTGAAGAATGCTACTAACCCAGTCCTCAGAGAGGGGGGGCACCTTCCTTGGGGTGAGCCTGGCTACCACTTCATTGTACTGAAGAGTTGCGCATAAGCCCCAGAGATGACAGAGAGTCTGGGTGTCACCCAGATGCTTGAGGAGGGTGGTATGAGAGTAAGGTGATCTACCCAATGCTTCTCAATGCTGGAGCCCTCAACCCAGTGTTTGGAAAGAGCAAGGTCGCTGTGTAAGCCCTTGAAAAGGATAGGACTGCTGCTCTCTCAAGCCCTGAGGATAAAGTGCCATTCTGTAGATGACTCTCAGAGCTTAAAATCTCATGAAGTATGTCCTGTAGTTTTTCAGAACTGTTTGGGTCCGATGACCCTTGTTTTCCTTCCAATTTCTCCCAATGGAATTGGAAACATTTACCCTATGACTGCCCTTCCTTTGTATATTGGAAGCTGATAATTTGTTCTGAGTTTTACAGGTTTACAGCCAGAGGAGAATTTTGCCTTAGGATAGAACATTCCTGTTGCTGATTTTGATGAGGTTTCATGTTGTTTTTGACCTTGTATTATATTCGTGTTGTTACTGAAATGGTTTAAGGTATTTGTGGTACTGTGATGGGATGAATGTATTTGTATATGGGAAGAACATCTTTTGGGGGTACAAATGGTGGAGTGTACTGGTTTGAATCCATGTACCCCAGAAAAGCCATGTTTTTAATCGAATCTTGTGGGAAGCAGACCCATTGTGGGTCTGGGAACCTTTGATTAAGTTGTTTCCATGGAGATGCGACCCTGCCCATTCAAGGTGGGTCTTAATCTGCTTACTGGAGTCCTTTACAAGGGATATATTTTGGAGAAGACACAGATGCTTGGAGACAGAAAATGCCCTGAGAGATGCTAAGCTAAGAGATGAAATCCAGAGTTTGTCCCAGAGAAACTAAGAGGGAACCACAGATGCTTCGAGAAAGGAAACACCCCAGGAGAAGCCAGAAGGACCCACAGGAACTGAGTCATTTTGAAACCAACCCAGGACATAAGAAACACAGACATCGCCTTGTGCCTTCCCATGTGACAGAGAAACCCCAGACATGATCAGACTCTTTCTTGAGTGAAGTTATCCTCTTGCTGATGCCTTAATTCAGACATTTTTATGACTGCAGAACTGTAAATTTGTAACCTAATAAATCCCCTTTATAAAAACCAATCAATTTCTTGTATATTGCATACTGGCAACCTTAACAAACCAAAATATCTACACAGCAACATCTGGGCCAGAGTTTGACTAGGAAACTGGAACCACACCTAGTCAAGTTGACACATGAAATTAACCATCACCTCTCCTTTCTCAGGTTAGGAATCATTTCCTTTCGTTTCCCAGGCCTGCCCCCACCCTGCATGTTGCATGGCCTCTGCAACCAGCTTCCTCCTTGCTAGGTATCCATCTCTTGCAGTTTTCTCTGCTTCATTGGCTACTTTTCTCCTAATAATTACGAATATGGGATTGAACTGTCTTTTTCCCCTGATCTTCTCTCTTTGCTTGCCCTCCTTAAGAAAACTCATTTACTTATCTTCCTTACATTTGCTTCTGTGCAGTCAGCTTCTGTATTCATTATCACCCGTAATCTTTTATTCAAGATCTACCTCTACAAGTCTTTTTAAATATTTTTAACTGTTTTATGTACATTTTCACATATACACAAAGAAAAGAGAATAATGTAATGAATTCTCATGTCCTCATTAACCAGCTTAAAAATTATCAATATTGATGTGTCACCTAAGCCTAATAATTCCTATAAGTTAACTGTTAGATTTAGAGCCCTGCCTAAATTCAGTTTCAAAGTTTTAGGAAAGCATATATCATATATAGGAGGTGCTGTGTATTTTTTAATGACTGGCTTCATGAGATACATAGTAGCTCATGTTAGTAACGCTATATTGATCTGTGGGTTCAGTCTATGTTATCCTGACTCATTCATTATAAAGTTCTCCATGAAACTAATAATTTTAGCACTCTTTGACGACC
The DNA here is from genome assembly GCA_004026745.1 of Myrmecophaga tridactyla. Taxonomy (NCBI): domain Eukaryota; kingdom Metazoa; phylum Chordata; class Mammalia; order Pilosa; family Myrmecophagidae; genus Myrmecophaga; species Myrmecophaga tridactyla. The sequence continues at coordinate 11,164 of PVIY010036801.1, forward strand.
CAAATCTAGAGCCACTATTAAATTAGAATTTAAAAACAGTGATTTTTCTAATTTCATCCTTCTCTCTTCATTTATGTCAAGTTCTTCCATAAAGAGCACCCCTTAATCAGATATTTGATTTGGTTACCCTGAAATATAATTCATACAAGAAAGCTAGATACGTATTGAAAGTTTTCCTCTGTCAGTTTACAGAGGAATTAGTTAATACCTTCAATGATGTTTGTTTTTTCCTGAAGGCAAAAGTGCTGCCCTTATGATCTCATGGAGTTTTGATATCTGATGTGCCTCTTTCCACTGCAGCCCTTATTCTTTGCTCATCTTGTGATAGAGTTGGCTGCTGGGCCCCACCCTGAAATGGGTTCTTCTCTTCCTTTGATTTGACTCTATTTGTCTTTTAGAGGGAAGTGGTACTTAAAGATCATAGTACAGACTCCAGGAGTGCCCTGCTGGGTTTTTAAAAACAAAAAGGACAAAATGATGTTTTCAATTTATGTATAAGATTACATGGATTTTACTCAAATTCTTTGATTTTGACTTGTATGTCTTTCTTCTTATACTAAAATCCTGATTCCTAATAACATTGCCATAGCTATTTTCTTTAACAGATAAAGCATATATTATGGTTTTATACTAACAATTCCATTTTTAACAAATCTACAGAACTGTTCCAAATTTTCTTGTCATTATTAGAGTTATTAGAATATATACCACTGATGATCTATGGTTAAAGCACTATTTTTGAAAGTACATGGCTAATTATGTTGGTAAATTGATGTAGATGCTAAGTTTGTTTTGGTTTCAGTCTTAAGAGATTTATTTTTTCAATTAATTTTTAATTATGCTAAAAATATATGAACACTACTTCACATCATATATAAAATTCCATTAAAAATGGATGAAAGACCTAATCATCAAACTCCTAGAATTGAACATAGGGAAGCATCTTCAGGACCTTATGTTAGGCAATACTTTCTTGGAATTCACACCCAAAATACAAGCAAGTAAAGGAAAAATAGATAAATTGAACCTCGTCAAAATTAAAAACTTTTCTGCATCAAAAGTATTTATCATAAAAGTAAAATGACAACCTACACAATAGGAGAAAATATTTGGAAATCACATATCTGATAAGAGTTTAATATCTAGAATATATAAAGAAATCCTCCAACGCAACAACAGAAAGACAAACAACTCACTTTAAAAATGGGCAAAAGCTTGATACACATTTCTCCAAAGAAGATATACAAGTGGCCAGAAAGCACATGAAAAGTGTTCAACAGCATTAACCATTAGGAAAATGCAATTCAAAACCATTTCACATTCCACTAGAATGGCTATTATTAAAATAATGGAAATTTATTTTAGCATCATATCTAGTATCATATATACAACAAGTGTCGGAGAGGATGGTGGAGAAATGGGAATATTCATTCATTGTTGGTGGGAATGGAAAATGGTGCAGCCTCTGCAAAAGAGAGTTTGGTAGTTCCTCAGAAAGTTAAGTGTGGAACTACCATATGGCCTGGCAATCCCACTTCAGAGTATAAATTCAAACAAGTTGAAAGCAGGGAATTGAACACATATTTGCATACTGATGCTAATAGAGGCATTGTTTACAAATGCCCAAAGGTGGAAGCAACCCAAGTGTCTACCAATTGTTGAATGGATAAACAAAATGTGGTACAAGCATACAATGAATATTATTCAGCTGTAAAAAGGAATGAAGTCCTGAAAATGTGACAACATGAACCTGAAGACATCAGGTTGAGTGGAATAAGCCAGACACAAAAGGACAAACATGGTATGATCTTACTAATATGAAATCATCTAAATAAGCACATTCATAGTGTCAGAATCTAGAATATAAGTTTCCAGGGACGAGGCAGGGGTAGGGAATGGGAAGTTAAGTCTTAAAATGTACAAAGTTTCTATTTGGGATGATGGAAAAGATTTGTTAATGGAAGGCAGTGATGGTAACACAATATTATGAATAAATTAAGAGCACTGAATTATATATTTGAATGTGGCTAATAGCAAAAATTTTAGTTTGTATATATGATACTAAAAATAAAAGCTTTTAAAAATTCATGTAACTATGCAACACAGTGAACTTTAAGGCAAATCATGGACTGTAGTTAATAGTAAATTATAAAAATGTGCCTTCATCAATTGTAACAAATGCACCATACTGTTGCAAGGTATTAGTAGTAGGGTGGTATATGGGAACCCTGCCTTTCATGCATGATTTTCCTATAAATGTACAAATTCTCAAATTAAAAGCATAGGCATATACATTTTCAAAAGCTATACACACACACACACACAGCTCTAAAGTAAAAATTATTTAAAAATATAAATTCAGAAAAGTTTTGCTTTCATCACTCTCTTCTTCACCCTTCATTAGTAATCCTTTCAACGAGTTTCTTGTTTGAATCATTTAAAAAGCATTATGCAACTATGCATATACATTTAAATTCCCTCTCCTTAAACATTTGATAGAAAACTATTAACACTCTTTTGCACTTGAATTTTTCACTAAAGAATATTTCCTGGAGATTACCAGTATATAGAAATCTTTCTATTCTTTTCTGCAGTTGATTAACACTCTCTTGAATGGATGTGAATAAAAACATGGTGTGCTGGTTTGAAAATACCGTGTACCACAGAAAAGTCAGGTTCTTTAATCCTTGTCAATATTGTTAAATGGAATCTTTTGATTTAAGTCACTTCCATGGAAATTTGGCCCACCCAATTGTGAGTGGGACCTTTTAATTAAGTTGGCTTCCATGGAGATGTGTCTCCATCCATTTAAGGCGAGATTCCTTACTGGAGCCCTTTAAGAGGGAACCATTTTGGAAAAAGCATTGCAGCCAGAGACCTTCAGAGATACAGAAGGAAAACACATCTGGAGATGATAAGGATGATAAGGATGAAATGAGAAGCCAGAAGAGAAAGCTATCAGATATCACCACATGTCCTCCTGGCTGACAGAGGTGTCCAGAAGCCAAAGACTTCAGCAGATGCCAGCCACATGCATTCTCAGCTGACTTTGGAGTTCTGGAGAGCATCAGCCTTTCTTGAGTAAAGGTAGCCTCTTGTTGGGACATTTTCACAGCCTCAGAATTGTAAACATGCAACCTAATAAATTCCCTTCTTAAAAGCCATTATGTTTTTGGTATATTGCATTCTGGCAGCTTTAACAAACTAATAAGATTTTGGTACCAGAGAAGTGGGTGCTGCTGCAGTTTGCAAATACCAAACATGTTGAAATGGCTTTTTAAATGGATAAGGTGAAGGTTTTGGGAGAGTTATGAGGAGCTGGATAGAGAAGGCCTAGAATGCTTTGAAGAGACATTTGGTAGAAATGTGGACTCTAAAGGTAACCTCTGATGAGGCTCTAGACAGAAGTAATGGATGTGTCATTGCAAACTGGAAGGAAGGTGACCCTTGTTCTCAAGTGACAGAAAATTTGGCATAATTAGATATTTGAATTGGATGGAAGGCAGAATTGGAGAGTGATGAACTTGGATATTTAGCTGAAAATTTTCCAAATTAAATGTGGAAAAGGCAGCCTGGCTTATCCTTGCAGCTTATAGTGAAATGTGACAGGAAAGAGAAAAGCTGAGAACTGAAATCTTAGGTACAATGAAACCAGAAACTGATGATCTGGAAATTCTGGACTTCCAAAAAGGAAGACCACAGAGAATAGTGCCCTATGTGAGGATTTAGCCAAACATGGACCCAGTCAGCCATTTCAGAAAAAAAGCCAGGATTGGAGATGGAATTATCCAGGAAGGATCTGTAGGAAGTCCTATTGTCCGATGGTTATGATCCCTGCCACATACATAGAAAACCAACAAAAGTGTTGTAGGATCTGTATAAACAGAACCACTGCCAGTCTGGACTGAAAGGTACAGAAAAGGGACAAATTGAAAGAAAAGTGACTTCAAAGGCAGAACCATGGAAGCTACGGTCTGAAGCCAATAAACCTCAGGTCAGGAGAGAAGACCCATCCATGCACTTGGAGAGGGTGAATTTTGTTCTGAATGCAGAGGGCAGGAGTCTCAGTGCTTAGGCCTCAGAGAGGGTGGGGCATATTCCTTGGGGACTGGAGAGAGCCTGGCTGCTACCACATTGTTACGAGGGGAGTTGAGCATGTGCCCCAGAGAGGGCAGAGAGCCTGGGTGCCACCCCTGTGCTTGAAGAGGGTGAAGCCAAGAAACAAGTGGTCTCCCCAATGTCTATCAAGGTTGTAATTCTCACCCCAGCATTTGGAGAGATCTGGGCCACTGAACATACCCTTGGATAGGGTGGAACTGCTGCTTTCTAAAGCCCTGAGGCTAAGTAATCTCAGATGTTGAAATCTAATGGAGTTTGCCCTGCAAGTTTTTGGAACTATCTTGGTCTGGTAACCCCTGTGTTCCTTCCAATTTCTCCCTATGGAAATGGGAATATGTATCCTATGACTGTTCCTCCTTTGTATGTTGGCAGCAAATAACTTGTTCTGAGTTTTACAGGTCCAGAGCCAGAAGAGAATTATGCCTTAGGACAGACCATGCCTGTAGCTGACTTTGATGAAATTTTTGTATTGTTTCTGAATTTGTATTGTGTTTGTATTGTTACTGAAATGGTTTAAGTTTTGTGAGATTGTGATGGAATGAATGTATTTTGTATACAGAAAGAACATGTCTTTTGGGGCTTCAGAGGGCAGAATGTGCCTGTTTGAAACTGTTGTATACCCCAGAAGAGCCATGTTCTTTAATCCTTGTCAATATTGTTGGGTTGGGTCTTTTTGATTAAGTTGCTTCTGTGGACTTACCCTATTGTAGGTGGAACCTTTTGATTAGGTGGTTTCCATGGAGATGTAACTCCACCCATTCAAGTCTGGTTGCTTACTGGAGCCCTTTAAGAGAGAACCATTTTGTAAAGAGCCACAAGAGCCCATGCAGCCATAGACCTTTGGAGATGAAGAAGGAAAATGTGTCCAGGGGAGTTTCATGAAACAAGAAGCCAGGAGAGAAAGCTAGCAGATATCACCATGCACCTTCCCAGCTGAGAGAGGTATCCAGAAGCCAAAAAGCCCAACAGATGCTAGCCACATGCCTTCTCAGCTGACAGAGGTGTTCCAGATGGCATCAGCCTTTCTTGAGTGAAGGTAGCCTCTTGTTGGTGCCTTGGTTTGGACGTTTTCACAGCATTAGAACTGTAAACTTGCAACTTAATAAATTCCCCTTTTAAAAGCTTTTCTGTTTCTGGTATATTGCATTCCAGCAGCTTTAGCAAAATATACATATGGCTTATTCATCATTAGCCCTACTGATGGGCATTTGGGTCTTTCTTGTCTTCTGCTATTTTGAATGATATATCCATGAACATATACATGATTTTTATCCCAAGTCTATCTTTGGAGTAGATTCCTGAAAGTGTGATTACTAGGAAAATGGAAAATGATGATGCAAGTAATTTGGCTATATTTTCCAAATATTCTGCCTTGGGAGTTATATCATTTTGCATTCTTATCAACAATGAACTGTGGTACTTGTTTTCCTAGCTTCCTATCAACAGACACTGGATTTTTTGCCAATCTGATAGGTAGGGCATGATTTTGTAGTTAAATTTGCCTTTCTTTGATTAAGAGGAAGTTAATCATTGCTTTCATTTTAAAAAGCCAGTTGGATTTATTTTTCCATGAAATGCCTGTTCACATATTTCCCTATTCTTTGCATTACTTTTTTTGTTTAATTATCAACTCTTAGGATTTCTTGATATATTAAGGATATTGGCCCTTTGTAATGTAAGTTGCAAAACAGCTTTATTCAATTTGTCACTTGTCATTAGACTTTGCTTATGAGATTTCTTATTCTAAACCATTCACTCTTATGTAGTCAGACTTATTAGTATTTTAAATTGTTCCTAGAATTGGAATTTTTTGTGTTAATTACCAATACTAGTTTCATTTCTCACATTTAGATCTGTAATCCATTTCACTTCTGCATTTTCAAATCAAACTAAATATGTTTTTAAAGATGAATTTTTCATCTTTCCCTTCTCTCCAGACTCACTCTCTTCTCTGGACTTCCTTATTTCTGTTATTGTCTCACTTTGTTCTCTTTGTCACTTGGCATCAAAGCCTGCAAGCCATTTGTGAATTTTTGCCTGTCTTTCTCATCCCTGAACAGATTTATTGAAGTTCTGTCTGTGAGTTTCTCACCAAGTAGGGGACGATTCCAGATAATGTTATTAAGATTATAGAGAAAAGAATCATAAAATGCAGAAGAACTCAACGTTAGGTGTCAAGTCTATTTCAGTTTAAAAGTGCAATAAATCAAACACAGCTTTTACTCATTAGTCGTGCCAAGCTACAAGAATACTCTGATTTTTATTAAGTATGAAAATCAATTGACTCTAATAATTAGTAGACCTCAAATTCTCTGAATGTGTCTTGGAGAGAAAGAAGTGGATGGGAAGCATCTTCGACAGCTTTAGGTAAAAAGGGCAATGTAGGACCATGCCTGCTTCTGATAAAAGTCCACTCATGAATAGGATGGCGGCCCACCTCTGAGAAGGGGTGAGGCTCCTGAGTTGTAAATCCTGTTTGTCCTTGACTGCCATCCCTGAGAAAAGTGAGCCAAATGATTAAAAACAGTCCAGGTTCAGCAGAGTCTTCAGTATCAACTCTGTAAACGGTTGATTCCTTTCTATAGATGCCACGAGCATAACTGTCCCCTCCTCCATAAGGAAACAGGCATGGGGGAGGGTGCTGCCTCCTGTTCTCTTTCTTTGCCTGGTAAGTCAAATAAATAGGACTCTTTTCCTTCAGAAACTGCGTGACATTTTGAAGTTCAGTGTGGGAAGGCTGTGGTCAATTCATATTAGCGATTGCTAAATTTCTAAAATAAGACCAGCTATTCATTTGGTAATATTGATTTTTCAAGGCAAGGTAAAGTTTGCAGAGAACAGATATTGAAATGTTGTTAGCAGTTTGTTAAGTTGATAAACTCTGTTGTAAATAAGACCGGAATTTCACTTTTATAACTGTTTGAGGTAAGCAGGTCACACAGCTCTGGGTTACAGATTGTGCTCCCCAATTCTGGCAAGAAACAGATAAACAAATATCTTCACCAGTGATATTTAGAAATACGGGTAGAAAATTTTAGATTTAAAGAACTTTTAAAATTGCAGTTGAAATTAGCCATTGATCCAGAAAACCTATGAAACTAGATATTATTTATTTGTATAATTTCACAAATAATGTTAATCAATAAATATCTAATGGTACAAGGACATATGTAAAACCAAATAATGAGCATACTTCTGATATTTAGCTCTCTATCCAATGTTGCCTAACTCTCAATTTCTGCCAATTATTTTTGCTCCAAATCATTTTGTGCCAGATTGTAGCAATTTGCCCATGATTTGTAGTTGACAAACAAGTGACGTGCATAGAATGGGTTCTTGCCTCCGGTGTTGCCCTATGATTGATGGGAGTCAGTGGCACAGCTCCTACAGTTTTCTCAGCTAGATGGTGGGTATCTCTCAGGCAAGTTGGCTGCCTCTCACTGTGTTGGTATGTGAGTGCGGATCAAACTTCAGTTTATATGCATTATATGAATGCAAATAAAATCGGAGTTGGACTTCCATGAATTTTATCATTCCAACTTGCATCTTGGAGCTTGTGAATGTCCTCATAAAGTAAAAAACAAAGAAGGAAAATATAAAGCTTGTGCATTCCCAGGGGTTTCAGCATCCATCAACATAGCAAATTATATACCTTGAATGACTCTCCTGATTGAAACAAGTAAAACTCTGGATAAAATATACTTTCAAGATCATTTTGAATACACAGGTGAAAAAGGAGGAACATATGGAGAGAAAAAAAAAAAAAAACAAAGCTAATAGGGATGCTGGTGGGAAACAAGCACTGCTGCATTTTCACTCCAGCATCGACTGGGTCGGGGATAACTTGAGCTCTTCCTTTGGGGTTTCACAGCAGAAGGCATGGGATACAAAGTTTCAAGGTTAAAGTGAAGGTTCCATTAGGAAACTTCCAAATAAAGTGGAGGCACCAGAGAATTATATCCTTACTGCAAGGGTGAGTGAGAAGAAAACACCAAGGAAATTTATCTTCACCTGGATGTCAGATGGAGAAAAATGTAATCTCACTTGAGAATTTGTGACTAAATTCATCCCTCTTGAAAATATGTGACCTTGATCTACTATGTGGTCTGCCAATCCTCAAGCAGCAAATTTAATTAAAAGTAGTCCATGTTTGGAAGTACATTCAGGCTAAATGATACACGCAGGTATAAATCACCTCTAGCAGAACTTAAATTCCTCCTAGGTCTCAAAATTTTCTTGCAGAAACAATTTCAAGGACAATGAGCAGCTTAGAGTGAAAATCACAAGGCATATAAGGCTCCATGAGGGTAAGTGAGACAACTAACCTACAAGGACTTCTGGCATTAACAGAAATGGAATGTAAGATAACTGTGGTATATATATAAATAAATTCAAATTGAGCTTGAAAATTTGAGAAGACAAGAAGAGACCATAAAAAACGACCTAACAAACTGGAAAATAATCAAGTAGAGCTTCAGGAATTTAACAAAGCTAAAATTAAAATAAAATTTCCTAAAGATGGAATAATTAGCAGATTAGACATAGCTGAAGAAAAACTCAATTAACTGGAAGATAGATGTGAAGAAATCCAGAATACAGATCCAAAAAGACAAGGTGAAGGAAATGATGAAAGGCAAAATAACACATATCCTTATGAAGGATTTGGATTTCTAACCTCCAGAGTGATGAGATAATAAATTTAGGCTCTTTTAAACCACAAAGTTTGTGGTTATTTGTAACCATAGCAAGAAATACAACCTCTATTTCATTTAAGAGGTAGCAAAAGCATCCCATAAATAAACATACAGAATGATGCTCAACCTTATTCATTATATAAATTGAAATAAAATCATGAGAAGATATCATTTCCCTATCACCAGATTAACCAGAAATGAACAGTTGAGAATGCCAGGTTTATGGAGAGGATAAGGAGCAGTGAGAATTCTCACCCACTTCAGGTGGTGTTACATTACAAATGTGAATGCGCAAAAATTCTGTGGCCTGACCAGTCTAGTCCTAAATACATGCCTTAGAAAAATGCTTGCACACGAGCATCTAGAGACATGTGTAAGATGCTCATGGCTGCAGGTGTTCATTGATGGAAGAATGATTAAATAGCATCACCCTCTACCCCCTCCCCAACTTGCAGTGGAAATGAATTAATTAAAACTAAAAATATACACCTGGATGACTCTCAGACCCACAATGTAAGTGAATGGAGGACCACCCAGTGTGCTTCCATTTACATAGAGCCCAAATATAGAAAGAAATTAAGCTCTGTGTTGTCTGGGGATGGTGGAAGTGTGAGGAAAAACAATGGAACGATGAACAATATCCAGGAAAGGGATCATGGGGGCAGTGGATTGGTGGAGAGGAGCCCACAGGGGCTTCGAGGCCGTGGTGATTCCCATCTATTGACTGGACTCTGAGTGCACATGTGTTCATTTTAGTATCCTCTTTAAACTATGTGTGTAGGCTTTATTCACCCTCAAACACAAAACAATAAATTAAATGGTGATTTTTATTTCAATAGAGAAGTTGATTTCAGGTTAATACAGCTTGAAATCTCTATGTTTTAATATTTTAGGTCAAAATCTATTTAGTACTTCTTAAATTTGCAGTTTAGAAATATATTATTCTTTATAAAAATCATTCTTCATTCACTCATTTACCCTTTCAATGTATATTTATTGATGCTTGTCTATCAAATGCTACTCAATTACTATTATGCAAAAGCATGAGTAATCCCTTTTTGTGTTATCCAAGATATACTATTTAAGAAAAGCAGTATGACTATAAGGATCATAGTTAACGGACAGGTAAAATAAAGTGAAGGGAGAGGCAATGCCATGAGGAGAAACTGAACGGCCCAGAAATGAAAGGGCTGAAACAAGCTGCCCTACAGTAAGTGTGCGGTCACCCCGTGGAGCGTTTGGGATTAAATGGTCACCGAAATGCCAGCTGAACTGTGGCCAGCACCCTCGCTGTCTTCCCAGGTCCTGCCCTGTAAGTGCCCCCCACCCCCGGCTCAGGCTGCCCCCATGTGCCCTGGTCACCCCAACACGAGTGCGGGTTCTCCAGAAAGCCTCTCGCCACCTGCCTGAGCCCGGGGAGCACCTGAGGGGTGGCTGCAGGGGCCGGCCGTGGCTGAGGGCTTGCCCCAGAACGGTTGTTCCAGGACGCGCGTGCTTGACGCTGATGGGCAGGGAGGCCTAAGGGCCAGATCCCGGTGTGGCCGAGAGCCCCCTCGGGGTGGCCAGGGCTGGAGAACCTGCTGCCCCACAGGTCACAGGGCCACCCTCGTGCTTCACCGAGTCTCTGCGAAGTGCGCAGTGGTTTAGGTGAGGGGCTGGGGAGCCGAGGGGCTTAGCCCTGGCACGGTTCAGTCAGCGTGTGCCCTGGACCGTAGCTGACCAGCCTGGCATGCTCAGTGCTCCCCGAGGCCAGGGAACGGGACCTGCTGTAGCTCGAGATGCCACCCAGGGGACCAGCTTGGCAATGTGGCCCGGCAATGACCAGCATGTGCTGGCCACACGCGCCTTACAGGCCAGCCCAGCTGGGGTTGGTTGGTTTTTTTTTTTTCTTATAGCAGAGGTGATGTTTTCTGTTGTTTTCATCAGAAATGTCCTAAACTAATGGGGAAACGGAGACTTTCAAGGTGGTTTCCTCTGAAAACTGTGCTAGGAGCTTACTGCTCTGGACAGCTTCCCCGTTGTAGGGCCAATTGGCTCACCCCAGCCCACTTGGAAAAAAAACTCAAAACCCAGGTCCTAACCAGCATTTCGCCTTTAAATCTGGTTAGTAAGCATAGAGACAGAATACTGAATTAAAATTTAATATACTGTTGAGCAGCAATTTTCCACTATCTAGAAATATAATGAAGTTAAAAATGCATTTTATTTTGTTCTTGTTTGCTCATCTCTTTTTCTAATAGAGAAAGGCAGAACAGGAATTAAAAGTTCATTGAGACTCCTAAAAAAGAAAAGTACTGAATAAAAACAGAATGTAACTAGACCAAATATTTTGATATTGGATTTTCTACTTCTGGTATTTTGGGAAGCCAAGGTGTGGACTGCCTTTCAGTAAGAAGAAACCTACCCTTCCTGTGCCACGGAGAAGCAATAGACTCTAAACACCAAACAGCTGACCACTACAAGTTACCGTCCACCGCTGCATGCGAGGACGAAGTCCTGCCTTCGCAGTGGCTGGCCATGCGGCAGGGAACGACATTTCACAGCCCTTCTCTGGACAAGGAAGGACTCTGGGCCTCCACTGCCTGTGCTCAGCTGCGGAACTATTACCCGCACCCGCATGAATTTTAATAAGCAGTTTCTAAGATATGACAGAAATTTATTTTAAAATATTCATTGTTCCTCATAGTAACCCTAGAAGGGAGAGAATGCTCCTGAAATTGTGTAGACAGAATACAGAAGTGCGGAGAGAGCCGTGTCTTAGTGACAGGACACGGCAGGGTTGGCGTGCAGTGAGCTCTCGGTCTCAGCAGCCAGGAGAACTTCAGGTCTGCCCAGGAAGCCCTGAGCTTCCCCAGGTATTAGAAGGTAACAGGCCATGCGGGAGCCCAGAAAGGGCCCAGTGAGTGGACAGACTGTCCATGGGCAGGTGTCGCTGAGAAGGCGCACCTCCATCCATCGTGATGCCCAGTAGGAACTGCTGTGGTGGGACCACGAGTGGACGTTCCGGTAGTTGGAAAAGCTGGGTCCTGCCCTCCCTCACCTTAAATGGTGTGTCTGTGTGTGTGCATGTGTCTGTGTGCATGCATTTGTGTGTGCACACCTGTGTGCTGCACGTACATTTGTGTGTGTGCGCATGTGTATGTGGGTATACATATCTGTGTGTGCACATCTGCGTGCGTGTACATGCATGGAGATGTGCACATTTGCACACTAGTGTGTGGTGTGCACGTGTGAGCAGAAGGAGCCTCATGTCAGACAAGGAAGTTTAAGATGCACGGAGCCCATATCCACACTGGTTTCCACAGCAACTGTATTTTCGCCCGAGTGTAGGCCCGAGGTGAGTGCAATGCATTCGCTGAACATTCTAGAATCATGTCTTAGCGAATGCTAATGCAGGTCTAACTTTTCACAGTTCCAACATGCAGATACATCCCCAGACCTCATTGCAGTGTGAAAATAAATAAATGGTTAGCTCTTCAGTCAATTTAGAAGATGTAATTCAAGATAAAAATAAGCTGAGCCCCCCCACCCCCACCCCAATCTGCTTTATTCTCCCTGAGGAACACCACAGGCATTCGAATGAGAAATGATGGTGAAGCAGCGCCGCAGGGGTCCTTCCTCGGGAGCCAGTCCTTGACCCGACCTGAGGGGTCTCGACTCGGTCATTTGCTTTTCTGGGTTGGGTGATTTCTAATGAAATCCTAAAGGTAATTCTCCGCTGTGCCAAGGACCTCCCAGAAAATACAGGTGTGACGAGAGTCTCCCTTATTTTAAAAATCATACGAGTATTTTTAAAACATCCAATTTTGACCCCAAATTGTGCAGGTGACTGCTTTCCAGGGATTTTGCTATCAATTAGACTCAAAATTCAAAGCTTGTAGAATGTTTTCTCCTAAAGTCCACATGACGAGGTGATGGAAGAAAGGGCATCGTCTTCCACGTCACTTCCTGGGGGTCTCAACAGGCGACACTGGAGGGAAATGCCACCGTCACCGGACACACCAGGCTGCCAGCCCGCAGCTCGCCGTCAGAATTCCTGCAACACCTGAAAAAGCGAGAAAACCCAGGCCTGGAGCCGCACGAAGGGCAGGCGGCTGCTGGCTCATTCCGATGACTTGTCCCTTCGCTCCTGTCCTTTCCTTGGTCACTGCTCCTTCTCCGTTTTGCTAGTTTTGCTTTTCCTCTGGCCAGACGTCCTGTACAGCGTGAGGGAAGAGGGGGTGAGACTAATTAGTGTGTCATGGGGAGCTGGAAGGTGGGGGAGCGATTCAGAATCTCATTTTCCTTTGGCCCCTTAGAATTGATTTTGCTGTCACCATTTAAAAAAATAACAAATGGATGTGCTGCTGTTACTTGATGGAGATAAAGTGCTCTCTTCCTCTCTAAATATAATTTGCTGCAAAGTCTTTTAACCATGTACATGATATTTTGGAACCAAATTTTTTTAAAAATCTGAGTAAGTCATACATAGGTTAATGTATGGGTTGTATTAGAAATGGGTTGATTTGCATTTGTCTATATATGTAGATAAGGTAAATCGAGTAAGAAGCAAGATAAAAAACCATATAATCAGATTAATGTGCTTGCCAGAAAAGTAATGATTTTTTAAAAGCTATGCAGGATGGGGAAAGCTTTGCAACTTGCTTTTAGGTGCATTCTAGCTATATTTTTATTTGGATGTAGATGGCATCCGAGGTCACGTTTTGCTGTCCCGTGTTTTCTAATCCACCCCAAGACTGCATCCTCCCAACGCAATGTCGGCTGATAGCGGTGTATGTGAATCCTGACGGCCTTCCCCGCTCCCCTCGCAGGGGCCCTTGGCTGAGCTGAGGCAGGAGGGGCTGCTCGGCGGGTCCGGCTGGGCTCTGGGCCCGCTTCTCGCCGCGGTTGGGTCCCTGACCAGTTACCCTCTCTTCCTCCTGGAACGCTACCCAGACCTCAAGCTGTCATCACTTTCTGTTTATTTTTACTCTGTTCATTTTGTAGCAAATAACTCACGTTCCTCAGGGTCCCCCGGCTTCCAGGTGGAAAGGGCCGCACCGCGGTGGCTGGTCAACCGCAGACCTGGGGAGGGGGGAAAGGGCCTGGTCTCGGTTCTGTCCCGCCGGGAAGGCACCCGGGAGTCCGCAGTTTGGGGCACAGAAGTGCAGGTGGGGGGCTGGGTTAGGAATCGGGGTTTCCGAGACA
>PVIY010036802.1:0-25169 GCA_004026745.1 Myrmecophaga tridactyla
TGAAGTCAGTTATTTCATGTATAGTTAAACTTGTTAAGTGAAAGGAGCAGTGTCTTTGTTACTGTGTGCCCCCCACTGCCTCGCCCAGTGAGCACCTTTTAAACTCATTTGCTGATTGCCTATGAGATTCCTGCTGATCTTACCACTTGATTCCCAATCACTCTTGGCCTAGGACAATCTCATATTAGGCAAACTCTAGAGAACTGAGAAACAGTATAGTATCCTACAGGTATTCACATTTATAGTGCTTATTTTTTAAAAAGTCTAGAGACAACATTGTAACAGTATTTTTCTGCTTCCTTACAAACTAACTTTCCTGTCTCTATTCCCTTAAAATCTTTTGTTGCATTCATCTCCAATTTTTATTAACTGTAGAAAAAGGTTGTATACCATTTTTAGTCTGCACAAAATATATCTCAACATGAAATATTTGAGCTGTTCTGTACATTATAGAGGCTGACCCTAGAAACTTAAAACAGGTAAATAAGTGAAATCAATAGATGAAATTACAAATTAAATTAAATTGATAGAGTGAAGTTAAAATAAGAGAGATTAGTAAACAAGCATTGTGGTTGTTTATGCAACACAATTTTTAAGCAAACACAATTGTAAACCCAATAAACATAAAACATGGATTTTTTTCTCCTATAGATAACAAACTCTTTAAATGAAGATTTTGAAAATATATAAGCATGTTGAGTTTTTCTTAAAGTTAATTTACATAAAGAAAATGGATGTTACAAATGAGAAGAGAAATAGGTTTAGGTTTATAAATGTGTTAGGCTACAGATAGGCAGGTAATGAAAGATAAAAAAAAAAAAAAGGTTAAGGGTGGACCATGGTGGCTCAGCAGGCAAAGCTCTCTCCTGGCATGTCAGAGACCCAAGTGCGAGTCCTGGTGCCTGCCAATGCAAAAACAAACAAATAAATAAATAATGGTTAAGTAAAATTGAGTCCAAATATAAAGAAAGCATTATAAAATTTTCTCTGAATGTTTATTATTGGCTCTCTTATTTCAAAGGCACTACTTGGGTCTTGAATTTCCACTCTGGAGAATCAGGATTTTGAATCAATGCATCGCATCAAAGTCACTTCCAACTGTAACACTCTGTTATAACAGAGCATACACCAAACAAGGTAGACTAAAGGAGCAGATGAATTATGTCAAATTTCAAGTCATTTAAAACTGCATTTAGCTGTTTAACCATAGGCAGAAATAAGGTTAAATATTGTTTAAAGTAACACTCAGATTACTTCTTGATATTTAATTTCAAAACGTGGAATAAACACGCCATATATTAATTTACAAATTCTATATAGGTGATAGAGGTTCTATTTTCCTGTTTGTTGTGGTTTCTTTGCTTGCTTGCTTATTAGTCCATTTGTTTACCTTTAGGTTGCTTATTTCTTTAATCACTAGCAGAATACTCTCTAGGAAGGATAGGTTACTTGACTAAATATCAAGCTTATGAAATGTTTGAACTGTGTTACACATGGGTCTATTCAAATTCAATGCCATGTTCTTTAGTTTTCATTTCAATACCTGGTCAAAAGCTGCATTTCTTTATCTTCCTAATCAGTTAGCTATAATTATTACACCTGTACACATATAATTGCGATAAATCTTGACCCATTATTGAAGTCAAGTCAATAACTTCCAAAGAACTTAACTTCAAATGCCCTATTTGGTCTTTGTTCTACATGCTAAATTGTTACATGGAATTTTGCAATTTATAAAACATTTTTATACACCTTCTCATTGTACAGTAGACAAAGTGGGAAGTATTATCATAAATTTTCATGGACAGTAACAAAAATTTAGTCATAAAGTGAATCCAAAATAAAAGAAGCCAGGTTGTCTGGTTCCAAGAAGCATATGTATTTTTATTTACACTGCACTCACTTATTATCTCCCTAATTAGCCTTTTTTTCAAGTTACTATGATGACAACATTTATAAAAGCATTTTTTTCTAAAAATTATCACAGTTGTGAGTCTATATTTTTGCAGAATTATGTCCCACTTCTTCATTGTAAGCTCCATAAGATCAAGTGACTTGTTTTGATGTTGTTGTATATTTAAAATTTATGGTTGGATACTTATAATTTGTTTTTATAATGTTTGACAAAAATAGCATCTTACATACGACCTTAAGAGTGAAAAGGCAATGAGAAAGAATTAAAATGTCCAAGGATATCTTCCCTGATAAGGGTAATTGAATTAGGCTTAGAATATTTGTAAGATGAGGACAGAAAGGGTATAAAATATTGTCTTAGTTGGCGCTTTCTTTACTTGATATTATTACAGATGAGAAGTGCATGGAAATCGTTAAAAAAAAAAAAGACAAAGAATATCAGGGCAGTTGAAGCAACATTGTATGGTTTTAGTAAAAGGTCAGGCTAGTGAAAATACAGGGCAAGATCATATTTTTTTTTCCATTCTGAGACTAAAAGTACTTCACAGACTTGTTTTAAGCATGTTCAGTGGATCTAAGATATTACACACATCCACTTTTCTAACCCTCAAATTACAAAGCACTTGTGATATATATAAATCAGGTGGCCAGGGATCAAAATACAATATTTTATTGAATCTATGATATCAAAAATTGTAAGATGCATCATTATACACTATGTTTAAAAAGAAAAAAATGCTTTAAATTAAACTATGACAGTGCTAGATTTTATTTTTAAATGTAGCACCTGCTCTTGCTCTTAACACAATAAATTTTCTCCTTCAAAATGATTTTCCTGGAGGTTATTCTTATGCATAATATATTGATATCCTCTTCTTAGTTTATGGTGTATTGGAGTGGCTAAAAGGAAGTACCTGAACTGTAGAACTGTGTTCCAATAGCCTTGTTTCTTGAAGATGATCATATAACGATATAGCTTTTACAATGTGACTGTGTGATTGTGAAAACCTTGTGTCTGATGCTCCTTTTAACTAGGGTACAGATGGACGAGTAAAAAATATGGATAAAATATAAACAAATAATGGGGTAACAAAGTTAAAATAAATTGGGTAGATGGAAATACTAGTAGTCAATGAGAGGGAGGGGTGAGGGGTAGGTATGTATGAGTTTGTTCTTTTTTCTTTTTTCTTTATTTATCTGGAGTGATGCAAATGTTCAAAAAAATGATCATGGTAATGAATACACAACTATGTAATGATATTGTGAGCCAATGACTGTATATCATGTATGGAATATTGGTATGTTAAGAATGTTTGTGTGTTTGCATATTGTTTTAGTAATAAAAATTTTAAAAAAAATGATTTTCCCCAAAGGCACAAGGAAATAAGCATTTTCAATGGGCTTAAGTGACACAAACTGTCAAAAGGCATCAGAACTGAACAGTTATGTCTACTAATAATCATGAATATATATAAAAGACGTGTTAAAAAAAAGATTTTAAAAGAAGCCACATTCTATCTTTTATGAAGCAAGATGTTTAACATTAAACTATATAATCTTCTACCAGAGACTAAAGAAACTAGTCACTTCTTTAAAATAGCAGTGCCCACTTCAGAAACAAATTTAGAGCAGATTAAATAAGTCAAAACCCTCATCAGCCCAAGAGAGAAAACCAGCAAACAAAGCGCTAAGTTTAAGTATTTTCTCTTCATGCTATTTCATATAAAACAAAAGCTCAATACCGACAGAAAAGTGCAGGAGAACCAGCAGAGGCTTTCTGAGATAATCCCTAATTAACTATGGTCTTTTATTCATTTTATGTATTGCTGCATTCTGATTTCTAATAATTTGTAAAGGATTTTTGTATCGGTAATCAGATGGATATTGGTTTGTAATTTTAGTTTATTGTGATGTTGTTAATCTGGATTTGGTATCTGAAAAATGTTGACCTCAGGATGAATTGGAAATTATTCACATCTCTTAAATTTGGTGGGACAATTTGTGTGGAATTGCTTTTTCTACCATGAATCTTTGGTAGAATTCACCTATAAGGGCATATGGTCATGGAATTTTCATTGTGGGTTGGTTTTTAACTACACGTTCAATTTTTGTAATAAATAGATAGCTGTTCAGGTTATCATTTTCTTCCTGTGGTAGCATTCATAGTTTATATCTTTGTGCATAACTGGGGCTTTAAACTAGGCAGACTTCCTCTAATTCCCATGCATGACTTACTGTGCAAGTTTAAACTCATTTGAATGCTGCTAAAAGAATTTGTATTATGGGGAGGGATAGGAAACAAACAATAGTTAATTAAAGTTGGGGTTTAGAGGATTCCTAAGTTTCTCTCTAATCACGTGCATATTTTTAAGATTGTTGTTTTTTTTCTTAATTAAAGAAGTTGTGGATTTTCAAAGCAATCATCATAAAAAACAAGATTCCCAAATCCATATACCATCCTATTATTAATACATTGCATTGGAGTGGAATGTTTGTTACATTTGATAATGGCATATTTTTATAATTGTACTGTTAGCTACAGTCCACTGTTTGAGAACGTATTACTAGGTATATGTTCTTTGGGACATATACCTAGTAAATGGGATTGTCAGGTCATACAGTAGTTTCCATGCTTAGCTTTCTGAAGAACCATCAAATTCCCTTCCACAGTGCTGCACTATTTTATATTGTGCACAAGCAATGGATGAGTGCTCCTATGTCTCTGCATCCTTCCATTACTTGCAATTTTTGAATTTTTTAGTAGCAGCCATTCTAATGGGTATTAAATGGTATCTTGTGCTTTTGATTTGCATTTCCATAATAGCTAATAGTGTTGGGCATCTTCATATACAGTGAAACTGTATATACAATATACCATTTGTATATCCTCTTTGGAGAAATATCTGTTTAAGTCTTTTGCCTTTATAATTGAGTTGTGTTTTTGTTAAGTTGAAGGATTTCTTTATATATTCTGGATAATAAACCTTTATCATATTTGTGGGTTCCAAATATTTTCCCTAGTTGTGTAGGTTGCTGTTTTACCACAATGACAAATTCCTTTGAGAAATAAAACTATGAGGTCCCACTTATCTACTTTTTCTTTTGTTGTTTGTGCTTTGGGTGTAAAGTCTAAGAAACCATTGCTAACAAAGTCCTGAAGATGCTTCCCTACATTTTCTTCTAGGATTTTGATAGCTCTGTGCTCTTTCATTTAGGTTTTTGAGTTATAGGGGGCTTCCTTTTTTTTCTTTTCTTTATTTTTTTCTTTCTTTTTTTGCAAGTGTAGATCCAGTTTTCCCAGCATCATTTATTGAACAGGTTATTCTTTCCCAGTTGAGTGGTCTCTGCTCCCTTGTGATTCCACTGTTCCATATGTCTGTTTTTGTGCTGGTACCATGCTATTTTGATTACTGTGGCTTTGTAATAAGTTTCGATTGGCAAATGTGAGTCCCCCAACTTCATCCTTCTTTTTCAAGATGGCTTTAGCTATTCAGGGACATTTGCCCTTCCATACAAATTTTATGATTGGTTTTTCCATTTCTCCAAATAAGGTTTTTGAAATTTTTATTGAGATTGCATTAAATCTATAAATTGCTTTGGGTAGGCTTGATATCTTGATGAAATGTAGTATTCCAATCCATGAACATGGACTATCCTTGCATTTATTAAGGTCTTCTTTGATTTGTTTCATAGCTTTCTGTATAAAAGTCCTTTAAATCCTTGGTTAATTGTATCCTTATATATTTTATTCATTTAGTTGCTATTGTGAATGGAATATTTTTCTTGATTTCTTATAATTGTTCATTGATCATGTATATAAACACTATTGATTTTGGTGTGTTGATCCTGTACCCTGCCACTGCTGAATTCATTTATTTAACAAACAAATGTATTATTTGAGATCAACAATGGACCTTTGTTGTGGATTTTTCAGGATTTTCTATATATTGGATCCTGTCTGCAAATAGGAAATTACGTGCAGTTTTTAAAGCCAGATAAAAAAGTCTTGAATTCTGAAATATAGCTTAAGAGACACAGGTTACATAGTTTTAAAGGACATAGTATGAAACTACCCTTATGAACAAAGGGTTTTCGTAAATAGTCAATCTTGCTATCTTGTATATTTTCACAGGACATTATTTCTGCTAAAAACTTGTTTAGCTTGTGACATGTACACTAGTTACATTTACCTTCACCATCCTATATTCTTTAAAGTAAAACTTCTCTTATTCTACTTATCCCAAAACTAAGACAACAGGAAGTACCAAGTTTTTGATAATCAATGCTATCACTTTCTATCAAGAATTGACCTGTCTAGTGTCCTCTAATCTTACTTAGGCAGTAATCAATACATGCCAACAATCAGTTGAAATGGAGAAAAGATTTAAGTTATTTTTGGTACAAGGAGTGGGGGATTTAGTGTTTTTCTCCATTTTTTTCTCATTGAATTCAATGTGTATTTTTTTCTGCAATCATGTTGAAACAGACCACTAGTTGCCATATATGGAATTCACTATTGTTCCGTCACCCATTTATCCAATAAAAGTGAATAGAATATTTGTAATATATCAGAATTGGGGGGTTGAGTAGTGAATAAGACAGGCAAGTCCCTACTCTTTTAGAACTAACAATGAGTTATATAATAAAAAAAGTAAAACTTAAACCAATAACATAGAGTCAGATGGTTATGGGTGAAGTGGTTGTGTGAAATAAGGTATGTAAAAGAGGAGGAACGGGGGAATCTTCTTTAACTGGGTTATCAGAAAAGGTCTTTCTGTTGATTTAACTTTTCAGTTGAGAACTAAAAGTCACAAAGAAGATGGGAGTGCAAATATTGCCATTAATTATCCTTTGATTTATCAATCATCAATCATTTATTGTCAAAATTTGCCAGAAATTTGGTTATATTAGGCTGGTTCTCTGCAATCAATGAGATAGAAAATGACTGTAGAAGCATTTAACAGTTGCTCCATAACTGAGAGGCCCATCTCAAGACAAGCTTTATTTTAAAATAGCAGTGCATTCTGTTTGCATTTATAGAGCACTGCATAGTATTCAGAGTGCATTTGCAGGCATTAGCTTATTAAAACTTAGTGAGCTGAATTTTATTACTGTTCTGGAGATGAAAAATCCAAAGTTCAGAGTAAGTAGGGTAAAATATTAAGTATACAAAGCTGCCAGGCATTAATAAATAATTATGATAATAATAATAATAAAAGCAACAGCTCCTACTCAGTGAATACCATTCCAAGTACTTTATTTTTTTACTTAATTTCATCCTCACTCTGATTCTGTAAGTTGATCTTATCAACCCATTTTACCAATGAGGAAAATGAAGCTAAAGAAGAGCTCAACCTAGTAAGTAAACATAGGTATTTAACCCCAAATTTGATGAGTTGTATGAATAACGCCTGTTCTTTAATATCACTGTACCCTTAGAAGATGGGTCAATAGCTTTTGAAGTAGAAGGCTCATCAGGAATTAACTAAGTATATCTCCATGTAAAGGCTTTTGTTTGTACGTTTATTTTTTGTTGTTTCCCCAGCTGGTTTAAGTGTAGATGAGTTTTATTAGAAAGAACATTACTATACTTAAATCTTAGAGCATAGAACCTTAATCATACAAAGTACTATGACTTAAACTAAAATCTAACACTATAATGCATTTCCACAGCACTCTTTTATTTATCAAATGCTTTCAAAGCTAGTTCCTTGTGTGATTTTCAGAATAACCTTATGAAGTTGCTATTATTGTCATCTCTTTTTAAACAAATGAGGTCACTTCAGCTTAGGTGAAATGCCTTGTCTAAGGTTTCACAAACAACACGTAAGAAGTCACATTTCAAAGAGAATCTCTTGAAGTTCTTTCCAGTGTTCTTTCCAGTATGGCATGGTTCTTTTCTGAAAAACATGGGCTACCTTTGTTTGAGCCAAAAACATCAATGAAGTCAGGATAGAGTAGAAGTCAGAGAATAATAACACTATGTAGGTATGTTTGGAGGTCTTACAGGAAAGGGTATAATGGTCCTTTAACTAAAATATCACGGGGAAAAGCCTACATGGCTTTTTATGAAAATAACTGCTGTCTGCCTCCAAAAATATCTGCTTAATTTTTGAAACAACTATTGGGACTGAAGAAATAATTGATCTGTGAACTGGCATGTGTGCTAGAGCCTGTATATCATAATTAAGATGAAAAAAACTGAGGCAAATCAGGATCAGCAGAATGTGGAAGCAACACAAAGTTAAGATAACTACTCAAAATGTCGAGAAATTAAAACGTGTCTTATTACTTTACAACTTTACACGACTATTACCTTGGGTCACCAGAATTAAGTCCAGGGATTAACACACTATCCACTGCAGGCTGGAGATATAGCACTGGGTAAGCAAAGAGCACAGACTTTGAGTTTAGTTGGTACTGACTTCAAACCCCTAAATCTTCAAATCACTATCTGTTTGAATTTGAGCAAACTGCTTAATCTTTCTGAATCTTAGTCTAGCCACCCCTAAAACTGAGGTTTACATGTAACCTTGCATTTTCATTGTGAGAGCCATTTTAGAAACTCTCCATAAAAGTACCTAGTAGGCATTATTTTCTATTTTTTCTCTTTTCTGTATAGAAGTCTCATGCAGGATACAGAAAATAAAAATGGGTGATTATAAACATGAAATTTCCAAATAAAGTCTCTACTAGAGCTACTTTTTGTAACGTAAATATTAGTCAAAGCTAATGCAATGAAAAAATATGCAGTTGAAAATATATTCTAGACTATATAGTGTTGTATACATCACTTGATTATCTGTTTTAGGTGATTAATATGTTTAGTGCAAAACGACTATAAGGTGAATCTGTAATAAAAGTCTGACTTCATTTTTGATGTTTCACACCGGACAGTTTTGTAGCTCCACACCTCTCCTTTCCTTTCTTGTCCCACAACTGAGAAAGTCAATAAAAAAGGCCAGGCATTCCTTTCCTTAGCACAGGTGGGAATATTCAGATCTTTTTTTATGGTATCTTTTTTGATATCTTTATCTGGAGGTTCCACAGTATTTCAAAACTGACATGTCCAGAAACTGATTCCTCATTTTTCCCAAATCCTGTGCAATAATTTCCATATCTCAGTTAATGGTGACAATATCCACTAAGTTTCACAAATCAAGATTTTTTTGCAAACCCTTATATTATTCTTTGATTCTATCAACACTCACATCTTAAGAATAATGAATTTCTTTCAATTCATCTTAACTGGTCTTATGAATCAAGTGCTCCTCTCTTTTTTTCCACTTCTATCTTATTTCTAATAATCATCATTGTTAGCTAGTTATAGAAAAAGATAAGTTGTTTTTGTACAGGCTAAAGTTGAGGTGTTTGGGGGAACCAAAGGGACATGTGGTAAGCTGTCGGGCATATGAATCTAGAATGTGATAGACAGTGGCTGCTTATAAAATAAATGTCATAATTGTTCTGATTTTCCTATGACAATGTTAACTATTTTCAAAATATAGATTTGTGAATGATCAGGACATAGATGCTTGTGAAAACCATAAGAGAGGACTATAATACTTTGAAAAACAGTAGATGTAAGTAACCGGAAGAAAACCTGGTTTCTTATTCAAAACAATAGGGTAAGCACAGTGATTTATTTTCTCTCTTTCCTGAGAAACTCTCAAGGAAGAAAAGATTAATAATCTTAACAATAAACAAGAAAAAGGAGTGGGGCAAATGAACAAAGTGTTGACTGATGATGCAGAGTGGTGTGGAATACTTATAAAATGAATAACAGCTGAGAAGGAAGCCAGACTGCCCAAAATGCACACTTAAGTCTGATGTCACCTGGTACATGGCTAGAAAAAGTAATTTGCTTTTTTGCATGTTTGTTGTTTGTTTTAGGCTCTTAGGTAGAATTTCTTGACTTCATTGTACTTTGTAATGTTTTATAATATTCCCTTCCCCAGAATCTTGGTAAGCAGATAATTCATAAATGTTTAATGATATAAATTGATTCTATCAAGGTGGTTATCAAAGAATTTTGGCTGTCAGAAACTCATTTAGATAAAAAAGAAAGATTCATTTATTATTGAGCACTTGACTAATCTGATATTCAAAATTTTCCCATTTAAAGGTAAGATCCAGAATGAATAAAAGAAGTTTATAAGTCAAGTTAGATATTTTATATAAAGTGGTATTTTGACTTCATATTTAAAAAAAATCTTAAAGTTATTTTTTATTTTCTGCTAGTGCAGCCACAAATAAACAGCTTTGACTCAATTTGGCTGTGAAGTAATTTGAATTCAACAAAACATTGTTCAAAGTTTCTTGAATTGTTACTATGACAAAATGTCGCTTTTCAACTAAGTAAATGGTCATAGTGTACATATTTCAGATATAAATCTTCACCCTAGTGATAGGTCTAAGTTTGGAAATTCTTCAAGAAAAAGAAAATCTGTCAGAGAGGATGAAATAATCACACTTTAAAGAAGTGAACACATTTTTACTTAGATATAGATATTTGTTCTCAAAGTCCCCCATAGTTCTCCCAACTCTTTTCCTTTTCTATCTAGAATTTCTTGGCTTTTGTCTTTGATCCACCACTAGCTTTCTGTTAGAATAGAAGTAGCTTAGTTTCTACATTTCAAGCTTCTACCCAAATGGAGTCCTGTTAATAAGTTGGAAAAGAGCCCTCCATTTGGAGAAAAGGATAAGCACAAAGATCTCTTGTGACTTGAGGTTTTGTGGTATAGTCAAGAAAGTGCAAGATGGCCAGGATGGCTGGAATGGAGTGATCAAGCAAAGGGAATGGTAAATGCTAAGAGAAAACAGGCAGAGGGACTAAATCATATGTGGCTTGTAAGGTGTGTAAGAATGTTTGAGTTAAACTTTAAGTGATAGGAGAAACAATTGGAGGATTTTGAGAAGAGTGACATAACTTGACATTATTTTAAAAGGATCACATTGTTTACTGTATGAATAACAAGTTTCAATGGGTGAGTGACTGGAAAGTGAAGAAACCATTAGAAAGATGTAGCAATAATGTAGGTAACGGGTAATGCAGGGTAGATAGATTGGAATTGGGAGAGGCAGTGAGACTTACCAACATGATTTGCCAATGGGTTAGATGTGCAAAATGGAGGGGAAGAAAAAGGTAAAAAGGAAATGCCAATATTTCTGGCCTGAACATTGGTGGTTTTGATAAGAGCAGTTTTACAGAGTGGAACGAATTCAAGAGTACGCAGAGCAGAGGAGTTTTGTTAGAGATTAGGAAGTGAAGTTGAGCATATATATAGATTCAGGAAAATATTTGAAATGTCGATGATATTATAGCATCTGTATATACTGATGTTGAAAACTTATGATAAAGGAGAGAGAAGGATAAACTTGAGAAAAAAGTCAATAAATCAGCAAGAAGGAATGGGAACCCCACTGTATGGTGAGAAGGTCCCCTTACACTTATGAAAAGTGTATTCTTTGGAATTCAAGAAAAAGAAGAATATAAGGGCATCATTGGAAACAGGTTGGTAGATTTGTTGAAACCATGTGGAAATTCTCTTCTATTGCCTCTTACTTTCTTCAGGAAGAAAAGAAGTGGAAGAGTATTTTTGGAAATTTGAAGAGAAAAGATTGTGAAATAATTGCCTATAAGAGTGGGAGTGTGAATTCACCAGGATAATAGAGTAGGATTGATGGGCCTCACTGAGAACCCAAATGGTCATAAGTTTAAAGTTAGACCAATTGTAGGTTTGTGTTTTTGTCTACCCACAGGAAAAGAATAGGCAGAAATCAATATCGAAGTAGATTGAGGAAGTGTTAGGTGAGTTCTCAATAGTGACAGAGGCACTGAAGTTAAGAGAATAAGCAAATGAGTGATTTTAATAAAGGATTATTGAATCTGAAGTGGTGAGGAGTGAAATAAGAACATGAGATAGATGATCAACAATGCAAAACTCAAAAAAGAAGTTTGTACCAGTGGGGATGCAATTTGCTTTTTGGAGTTTGGCTGTTAGAGTGAATAAGATGCACAGGTAATAGGCAGTTACTGCAAAGTAGAATGTTTTAAGATTTTGGAAGATATGAAATTACTAAGGTAGGGCCATGGTAGTGTTGGGAGTTAGGGACATAGGAGATGAAAAACTTGAAGACCTGTAAATCCAGAGCATGGGAGAGATTAGGGATAGGGAGGAAGAAAGAGAGAGGGTTGGAAAAGGAACTGCAACATGATATCCAGCAAACAAGGTGGAATAGTAGGCAATAAAGTCTGATGGCATGAGGAAAGAAGGAAGAGCTTAGGCAGGAGAGTGTAACAATGATATGCAAAAAACACCCTCACTGGATTGAGAGATTATAAAATTACTATTGTGTGATGCCGTGTCTTCACAGGACAGATTTCTATTATAGCGAGAAAGTTCAGGGAACAATCAAACAAAACATTATGATAGAGGTCACTTTCCTGAAGATATGAGTTGCAGGAGACAAACCATATAAAGTTCGGGGATGTCAGGAGATGGGAAAGGAAAGAGATATTTCAGAGATGAATGAAACATAAACTGTGAGGATTGAATTTTCTGTTGTTACTGAGGTTAGTGTGAATATAAGGCATAGTGGGATTCATCCTGAAATGACTCTTAGAGGAGGTGAATGATCTACTCTAAATACAGCCTCCTTCCTGGAGCTGTTCTCTTAGATTGTATTGATCATTTGCATAGGATGAGTAGAAAGAAAGAGAAATTCTGCAAAAATTTGCAGAGCTCTATGGGTTCCCTTTTTTAAACCTGCCAGTAGTGCCAATATCAAGCATTAAAATATTTTCCAAAGGCAAAAGTTGTAATATAGTTGCTATATTTATGTTTTGATGAGTTTTTTGAAATATTTGGTTAAAGAGTTTCTTTTGCAAACAATGGTTTTCCTTTTAAAATAATTTTGTGTAGATATTTTAAAATAATACTATAAAACATTTAAAAATGACAGATACTCAGGCAATTTACCTGTCCTATGAGACAATTCTGTCCAGAGTTTGTTGAAAGGAAAAATGTGGAACAGTTTCTTACCTATCTTCATTTCTTCCATTTCTCTTAATTTGAATCAGATTGAAATAAATAAGATTATGCCTCATCCAAAACTAGACATCCAAAACACATATATAATTATATGTAATATATATTAAAAGTTCTATGAAAAATATATCATATATATACTAGATCAGATACTCTCAGATGTAGTGCATGGACCACAATCATCAAATCCAGTTAGGGTATTTACCCTGCAAAAGTCTTCACACATCAAAGTACCACTCAAATCATATCCTCAGTGCATGGGATCCTAAAATCTTTATAATTAATAAATTCATAAGGAGACATAGAGCACACTAAATTTGGCAAATACTGTATTGTTCAGGAAGAGTAGGTGTTCAGAAAGAGTAGGTTCTGTAAAATGCAGAGACCACATATTTATGTTAATAAACATCAGGAAAGATTGTGTTTACTAGAAATATAAATAAACAGGGTCTTTTCATCTTACCACATGCTAAGTACTGTGTTAAGCATTTTCTTAAGTCAGGATCCTTCAGTAGCACATCCTAGGTCTGGAGACAAGGATTCAATTACAAGTAGCTTATTTTAGTGGTGAAGGAAACACCGATCAAGAATGAGTCAAGTGTGGTGATTTTGTACCGTGTCAATTACATTTTCCAGAACTGCCTTCACTGCCTGGTTCCAAGTTAAAGTTCGCTGCCAGAGAAATGTGCACAGGACTGAGAAGGCAGAAGTGAAGCAGCAGTTACGATGTTCAGGGTCACCTTAGCGTACCAGGAATTGAGGTCGCTTCGACTCATTTCACTGATTGACTGGCTCACCTCATTACTGCAATCAACATCCAGGTCTGGAGCTCCTCCAGCTCCCAACAGATCTCCTCTCCCAGCCTTTGGGAGTCCTGGACAGGCATATATGCATGTCCATGGCAAACAGTTCCAGGTTTTTCTGCATCTTACCTGGACCTTTGCGGTTGGAGACAAGAATCTTACCTGGATTCTTGCCTATTTTCATAGGTTCCGATTTGCCTCTCTGTCCCCACTTTATATCAACCTTCTTTTCCTGACTTAGAGGCTTGCTCACCTAAACAACTTCAATCCTATCACATGATGCAAAGGCAATAGCCTTCCCTAGACTTTTCTACCAGCTCTCACAACTTTGTAAATTCCAATCTCTGTAATAAATCTAATATTCTCTATTACCCATAATGGTCCCATATTTTTAATCAAACCATAACTCATGGGATAAGGAAGGGAAGAAAATCAGTAAAGGGAGCATTATCAAACCAGTTATCACTACAGGCAACTGCAGGTCAATCGGCTGGAGACTCTTGAAGCCTGTGCTGGTTTGAAAGGATGCATGAACCCTAGAAAAGCCATGTTTTAATCCCAATACCATTTTGTAAAGGCAGCCATTTCTTCTAATTCTTATTCAGTACTATATGTTGGAAACTTTAATTAGCTTTACTCCATGGAGATGTAGCTCAATCAGTGTGGCTATTAAAACTGATTAGGTGAAAACGAGTCTTCACCCATTCCAGGTGGGTCTTGATTGTTTACTGGAATCCTATAAAAGGGGAAACATTTTGGAGAAAGCTAATTCTCCAAATGACATAGCCATGAGAAGCAGAATGACAGAGTCATGAGAAATAGAGAGTCCACCAGCCAGTGACTTTTGGAAATGAAGAAAGAAAATGCCTCCCAGGGAACTTCATGAAACAGAAAGCCAGGAGAGAAAGCTAGCAGATGATTCCGTGTATGCCAAGTGCTTTTCTAGATGAGAGAGAAACCCTGACTGTGTTCGCCATGTGTCTTCTCAGATGAAAGAGAAACCCTGAACTTCATCAGCCTTCTTGAACCAAGGTATCTTTCCCTGGATGCCTTAGATTGGACATTTCTGTAGACTTGTTTTAATTGGGACGTTTCCATGGCCTAAAAACTGCTAATTTACAACTTATTAAATTCCCCTTTGTAAAAGCCATTCTGTTTCTGGTATATTACATTCCGGTAGCTAGCAAACTAGAACACAGCCAGTGTAGAACACATGCCTCAGAGTTATCCCACCTTAGCAGAGAGGGAGCTGAAATGTTTATCTGCCAGCTTTTGCCAATCATTAATTGAGAGACGCTCCCAAAGAATAATTCTCCAGGACAACCAGCCTGCCACATTTGGGAGCAAAACAGACTCCAGTGGCCAGATAAAGTCCTGCAGCAAAGAAGAACAATGGCTAGCAGATGGAAGTCAGCTGACCTGCCCTGAAATGGTGGAGGCCAAGGGAATGGCTGGGTTCTGACAGAATGGTTTATGAGAACTTTATAAGCCTTAACTGCTTTATCCTCACAACTCTACAAGGTATTCAGTATTATTTCCCTTGATTTATGAGAAAAAAATGGAGTTTGGAGGACTTAGGCAAATTTCCCAAAGTCAGAGCACTGATAAATGGAGTTAAAATTTAAATCGCAGTATAACTGATTTCAAAGTCTATGCTTTTAACCATTCTCGTAGCTGCCTATTCTAATTACAGTTTCTTTGATTCTATATAACAACATCCATAATTCTACCAGTGTGGTGGAGAATGACTTTTTCCCTTGTCACATCCCATTAATTGTGATTTCTTAATTCCTCTGAATCTATCTACATTATGGAATCATATAATCATGTACATGGACCTTAACTGAGGACATTGACTGAGAAAAGGTGTGCAGAAAAAAGGTGTGCTCACAAATCTGGTCCTATATATAATATGCACAGTGGGATTTGTTTGAAGCAAATAATTTCTTTGTTTTATTTCATGCTTTCACTATAGGCTCCAGTTCCATTTGAGGGGCAAATAGAATATGAAAGTCTTTGATCTGAAGTTGCAAAGAGTAGTAGGGTTCAGCCAGACACATCAAAAATATAAAAAAAAAAAAGTGTTCATGGGTGGAGACAAGGAAAGTCTAGCAACAAACAGAGAATTTGTAGGAACTGTTGAACCAAAGTTTCATTCAGCAAGTGAACCAAGATAAGTTCAGCAATTGAGGCAGGGATTAAAAATAGAGATGATTAGGATAAATTGGCATAGAGAACATATGGAAAACAGGCTAAAAAATACCCTGAAGTCTGGGTCTGCCTCCCCAACCTCACTTCTCTCCAATTCCTGTCTTAAACTGTGCTCTGACTTTATTCTCAATAGCTTAAAGATTTACTGGTCTACTATATGCTGCCTCTGGATCTCTGTACATATGGACTTCTTTACTATAAAACATTTCCCTTTATAGCTAACAACCTACCCAATGGTAAAATGTTGAATGACTCTCCCTTAATACCAGGAACAAGGTAAAGATATTCACTCTCACCAGTGTTCTATTCAGGTTCGAGTCATTACAATAAGGCAAGAAAGAGGAATAAAAAAGTATAAAGATCAGAGAGGTTAAAATAAAATCATCCCTATTTGCACAAGACACAATTGCTTATGTGTAATATAAACATAAATGTATGTAAAATAAAATAGTTACTAGAAACAAGAAGTAAAGTTAGCAAGCTTAGAGGATGTGCAGGAATATTTTAAACATCAATTTTTTATAGTGGCAATAAATCAATTATAAAAATATATTAAAGAAATTCATTTTTAAAATATTCTGAAAAACAAATTACACTGAGAAATAATGTAACAAGCCATGTAAAAGCTCTGAATTCTAGGGGAATAATTTGAGAGAAATGAAAGATGATCTAAACAAATGTAATAATACCCTATTTTCATGAACTGAAAATCTCAATATTGTTCAAGTGGTATTGAACTATAGATTCAATTTAATCCCAATTAAAAGTCAAGCAGGACTTTTTTGTTGTTGTTGAAATTGAAAAGATGTTTCTAAAATTTATATAAGAATGGAAATGCTCTAGAAGGGTCAAAACAATGAAAATAACAAAATTGGATGCCTTGTACAGACTGATTTGAAGAGAATGTGGTAATGGCATAGGATAGGCATCCAGATCAATGGAAGAGAATAGAGACAACAATATTGGCCATACAGTCAAATGATTTCTGACAAAGTCACCAAAACAAATGAATTGGGAAAAGAAAGTCTTTTTCACAATGTTGCTGAGACAAATAGATATCCACATGGGGGAAGAAAATGATCTCACACTACTCTCAAAAATGTAACTTGAAAATAATTCAAGCCCTAATTGTAATAGATAAAACTATAAAACTTCTAGAAGAAAAAAATAGGAGATGGAACACAGAAGGTATTAACTAAAAAGAAAATAATGGATATAGTGGACTACATCAAAATTTAAAACATTTTGCTCCTCCAAAAACACTGTTTGAAAACAAAAATGCCATACAGTCTAGGAGAAAATAACTGCAAACACATACATCTGACACTGGGCTTCTGTCCAGAATATCTATCAATATTAGTCTAAAAAATAGACAAAATAAAATTAAAAATGTGAAAGATCTGAGAACAATTTTCAAATGAAGATGTATATATAAAAGACCAAGAAACACATAAAAAGATACTTCAAATGATTAGTTATCAAGGGTATGCAAAGTAAAACTGCTGAATGACAATATTAAGTGTTTAGCAAATACAGAGCAAATGGAATTATCTTACTTTCTTGTTTAGAATGTAAAATGATATCATTGCTTTCTTAAAAGTTAAAAATATGTCTATCCTCCACACAAACTTTCCAGTATGAGCTATTAACCAGGAAAAATGAGTACATACATCCAAATAAAAACACTGCATCTTTATTTACGATGACCAAAAACCTGAAATAACCCATCTGTCTACTAAGAGCTGAATGGATAAATTCAACATGGTACATTCATACAATGGAATACTTATTCAGCAATTATAAAAGCAACAAACTACTGTTACATGCAGCAAACATAGATAAACCTCAGAATAATGGTGTAGTGTGAAAAAACCAGATGCAAAAGAATATACACTTTGCTATTCCATTTAAATAAGTTTTATAAAAAAGAAAACTAATACACAGTGATAAAAATGCAGATGAATGATTGCTTAGGGCTGAGGATGAAGGGACAGCTGCACTGCAAAGAACACTGAGGAATGTTTTTAGTTGATGCAATTGTCTGTATCTTGTTTGTGGTAGTAATTTCACAGTACTTTTGTTTTCTAGGGCTGCTGTAACAAAGTAGAACAAACTGTCTGGCTTAAAACAAATAGCAGTGTATGCTCTCACAAGGCTGAGGGCTACAAGTCTGAATTCAAGGTGGTTGTTGACATGGCCATGTTCCCCCAGAAATCGCTAGGGGAGAATCCTTCTGTTCTAATTTTCAAACTGCCACCATGCAACATACCAGAAACAGAACAGCTTTTAAAAAGGGGAATTTATTAAGTTGCAAATTTACAGTTCTAAGGCCATGAACATGTCCAAATTAAGACAAGTTTATAAGAGTGACCAAATTAAGGCATCCAGGGAAAGGTACCTTGGTTAAAAAAAGCCAATGATGTTTGGGTGTTCTCTCCTAGCTAAAAAGACAAATGGCAACACCTGTAGTTCTCTCTCCAGGAATCTTCAATGACTTCTCTGGGACTCTGTCCATTCTGTGGGCTCTGTCAGTTCTTGTGACTCAAAAGCTTTTTCCAAAATGTTTCCTGCTTAAAGGGCTTCAGTAAGCAACCCCACCTTGGATGGGTGGAGACATATCTCCATGGAAATCATCTCATCAAAAGTTACCACCCACAATTGGGTGGGTCGCATCTCCATGGAAACAATAAATAAGATCCTACCTAGAAACATTGTATGAGGATTAAAAAACTTGACTTTTCTGGGGTCAACAACAGATTCAAGTCAGCATGCCTTCCTTGCCTTTTCTAGCTTCTGGTGTTTGCTAGCAATTCTTGACTTGTAGGTGCATCACTCAAATACGTGCCTCTGGCTTTACACGACCTTCTTTTCCTTGTGTCCTTATTCCTCTTCTTATAAGGATACCGCTAGTTTTGGATCAGAACCCACCCTAATTCAGTATGACTTTATCTTAACTTGAAACATCTGCAAAGACCCTACTTCCAAATAAGGTCACTTTCAATGTTACCATGCTTTGGACTTCAACTTATCTTTTGTGGGAAGATACATTTCAACCCATATCAAATGGGTATATTCAAAGGCCAAAACATCAAATTTTTCACTTTAAATGGATGCATTTTATAATACATAATTTATAACATAATCAGTTTAATTAAAAATGGGGGAGTGCAAGGGAGATTCGGGTTCGATTTCTGGTCCATGCACTTCCCAAACAAACAAAAAGCAAGCAAACAAACAAAAACAAACAAACAAAAATTCAACAAATGGTGCTGTCATAAGAGGCTACTCATATGGAAAAAGAATGAAATATGACCCCCCACCATACAGCATACAAAAAAAAAAGTGGGTTCAATATTCAGTCACTGGTATATCTATTTTAAATCAACCCAAATTATTCTTCTAATAGCAAAGGTTTTATAAGTTTTGGCATTATTTGGCATCAGTCAGTTTGACATAGGAGTAACCTTTTTATGTTTAAGACCTCATGTTACTAGTATAAAGAGCTAATTATACCTGGGGTTTATGATTTACTGTACTATAAAGAAAGAAAAACAAACAGAAAAATCCCTCAAATACCTGCCTAAATAATAGCATGACAACAAATTAATACAACTAAATTTGCTGCACCCTTAATTGATACTTGTAACATTATAATCATGCATACCAGGGTTACAAAGTTAATAAATATTTATTAGCATCAAAGGCAATCTTTCACATTCTGTCTGATAATAATCCATGGTTGTACCAGGAAAATGTTTTCTGCAGCATTAAAAACTCTGTTATAAGAAGCTGTTGGGTACATCATTTCACTAATAATTGATTTCCTTTCCTTTATTTTCACACAGTTTTGGGTAGAAGAAACAGTCACTGGTGCATTCATAGCATCAAAGGTAGAGATATTTTCATCCGTTCAATTGTGATACATCATATTGGGCTCCGTCTCACTAAATGCATGCACTGTGTCTAATAAAAATTGTTCCTCAGTATAAAACATTCATTTACTTTTATATTCTCCTTAAATAGTACTGATTATCTAGTAAGGCATTTAGCACATTTTAATTAATCATTTCTGAATGCTCTCTTAGCTTCTTGGAAAAAAGTTTAAATTGCAGAGCTCAGTTAAAGTTTAATTCATCTCTCCATCTTTCTTTACTGGCATGTCATGACTGCATACAATAGTAAATACCAGAAATGATTGCATCATATCATTGACTAGTTTCATATCCACTTTTTATTTCACATACAAATACTAAATGCCTACATTGGAGAGAGTATGGAGTTCAATGTAAAGATGCAATGCATAATTTCTTCTTTAAAATGCTCTTGTCATTTGAATGGATAGCAGTAAGAAAGGAAGATTGAGTAGGAAGAATCTCAGATGGCAATCAGTTCTTAAAAAGTTTAACCAAACAAAAAGCTAGTCCTTAAGACAAAGTTCCCTGTCAGAGGAACCCTATTTCTTGAAGGAATGGTCCAGAATTAATGTCTCTACCATGCTAGCCATTGAGGTACAGCATAGGAGAAGAGTGGTCTTGGCAGAAGCATAGCTCTGAATCCACACTGAAATCTGTTGGAGTTGTCCATCAACTGTGCACATCATGGTAGATCTGAACAGTGCATTTTCTTGACTACCCCCACTGTGTCCAACTTCTCTATATAGATCCATTGAGGATTAGCAACTCAATGATTTCTATAGGCCTCTTTTCTTTGGAGAGGAAACCTGGAAGGAGATTAATGGGACAAGTGTCAGCTTCTGTTACTGTAGTTGGTCTTAAAGCTCTAACTGGTTACTCATCCTCTCCTTCCTCTAAAATCACTGTAAATCCTTCTCATTCTATCACTTTGGCAGGTCTTGGTGGTTTACTTTGCTGTTAAGCAAACTTTCATTTCTGCCCTGCTCTACTTGGTGTTGCTTCATATTTATTTTCACCATTATAGTGGAATGACAGAATGCCAAGAGAATCCCATGTGGACCACTTAGATTCCATGCATAGTCCTCCCTGCCTCCATTGTGTGATAGAGGGCTTATCTCATCCTACCTTACAATGTCACTTACCTTTACCCTTATGAAATCTCAATATCTTATCTGCCTGTCCAAAAAGATAAGAAGTCTGAAGTGCTATGATGGTCATATGGTTCAGTGGGACGTTTGCTATGTCCTCTTAAAGAGTTCACTCATTCCTTTTAAGTGTTAGGACTTTCAAACCTACAGATTCCAGTTTTGTGTGGATGTGAAACACAAAATCTTCCAGTAAGTCATGATATGTAATGGTAAATGGAGCCACTCTTGTTTCTCAGACTCGTTTTTCTTCCTGCTGGGATCACAGAACATATAAAACTCTCTGAATTAATGCATATACTCTCAGAACATAGCTCAAATTACAGTACAGTTGTGCTTTTAGAAGGCTATTCCATGCTGAATGGGCACCTGCACTATGACCAATAAGCCATTGTGGTGTTACACTAACTGCTAAGAATATCAATTCCAATTTTGCACCCAGGGACAAGAGAAATGACCATTGGGTGGGTTTGTGCACCCACTATGCCCTTTATGAGCTGCACTTTAACCAAATCTCCATTAATTGTCTCTCCCATTATCTCTCTCCAGGTATCAATGTCATCTCAGACTCTGTGTTCTCAAAATGTCTGATTATTCTGCCTTCTCTAATGTACAATAACTCAAATAAATGAACATAAATCCCATTGGGGAAGGACTAAGGGAATCATTGAAATACAATATTTGCCAAGGTTTTCAGCTTCCTTCCTTCTAGAGATTTATCAACTTCTTCAGTCAATGAATTCTAGATTTGAAAATCAGCAAAAGATTGTAACTTTGTACTGGATTTCCCATGTTCAAGCTTATTGTTTCTTCCTTCTTGTCTTTTACTGGTTGTGGATGTTTAGTAGGACACTTGTTAGCTTCTCATCTATTATTCCCCTCGGGAGGAAATGTTCTTACTAATCATTTCCACAAATGCCTGCACATCGAGCTCCCTTGGACTTGACTCTGACATTGACAATAATTGCAACTTCCTGGCTCCTGGCTGTTAAGCAATACCATCTGGCTGTTGGGGTTTCACAGTCCCACCGGACATGAACAAATAAATTTCTGTGGCCAGCTCACCTGCTCTCAGCCCTAACCTGCGCTGGAGAGTCACCTCTGAACTTTGTAATGATACTGATACCCCTCTCACCAGTGCATTCCCAATGGCATTAACAAAGGTTATGCCTCCTGGCAGGTCTTCTGATCTGACATAATAAATTCATTCCAGAATGTCTACTTCAATATCTTTATTTCTACATCTAAAGTACGCCAGGGAAATTGAAGCACTCCTTCCTGCATTGTTGGTCAGCTCTCCAGCCTTCTAAGAGATATCCAAGGAGTGAGTTTGTTCATTTTCTGGGGTTTTTGCCAGGTTGTTTAAATCCTGTATCCTGAGAAAGTGCACAAAATCAAAGGATTCTTGCTTCTTCTGGTTACCTTAATCATGTACCCTCCAAATCTCATCCTGCTGTATCAACCTGGTTGTGCCCATACACACATGATAATTCTTTTAGCTCCTACACAGCACATCTCCTCCCTTATTATGTCCAGTGTTTGTCTAGCCAGGTTAAACTGTGATTTAACCATAGCTATGAGCCCCTGCCTGGTAAGGTGAGAAGTGCAGCTTCTCATGGGGGCATCGGTTACCTTAAAGCAGAAAGGCCTGTACAGCATCTTCCAGCACATAGGTTGTACTAGCTTTTATTAGGGAAGAGAGGTCAGTCTCAGCAAGCACCTACACTTCATAGGAGCTAACTGAGCTAACATATTTAGAGGTTCCATCCAGATAATTCCATGCACATTTTAAGTCCTCTGGTTTTCCCAAAGATTGTCTTGGACTTATAAAAAAATTCGTGTTTTGTTTGAGCATTAATATATTTCTGGAGATTTACAGATCTATTAGGTCCACAATTTACTCCTCAGCTGTTCAGGTTTTCCAATTCAGGTGATAATAGCATCTTTTTAAGCTGCCAAAAAGTTCCTCTGCCCTCATATGTAGTCTTTACTTGTCAATAATCCATAGTTTCTCATCCAAAGCACGTAGGAGAAACCAGTCAACTCTTTTGGCTTTGTAGGAGTCATTTCAAATAGACACATTTCAAATACCTAAGTAATCAAACAGATAAGAGGTGTGTCTCCAGCTAACCAGCAGTGAAGTATGTAGTGGGTGGGCTAACCCCTTCCAGCAGGGAATAGCCATGCCACACATGTAACAAGTGGGCTAACCCCTTCCAGCAGGGAATAGCCATGCCACACGTAACTCACGATGGTGCCCTCTCTGCCTTGCCTGCCAGGTGGTGAGTGAGTCAGTCTCTGTCTTACTGCCTGTCTCCTTGGTACTCCTGGTACCACTTGTGTTATCTTGGTCTTCTAAAAAGCAGATGACAAGATAGGATTAGACATGCAAGAATTGTATTGGGTGAAAAGCCTGTGGTGAGTAAAGAGAAACAAGCATAGGAAGGAGGGGAGAGCTTTTTGATCATGATATAGAGCTGAGGTGTGAAGAGAAGAAATGAAAGACTTTTGGTTAGAAAAAAATCTCAATCTACAACACAGTTCTAAGAGTTTCTGTGATGACAGAGTGAATTTCTCAAGCTAAGATTTCCCACCAGAGCAGTTCTTTCTCTTACAAGAATGAGCCTCTATTAGTACCCATGCCATGTGATTGGGAGCAGACTGTAGAAAGCATGGGCTTGGCATTTATGCAATGATGAAGCTGAAGCTGTCAGTCAAATATGCTCCCCATAGTAGATCTGAGTGATACATTTACCTAGTCTACAGATAAGGGAAGTCATCTATGTAAATAAAATCTCACATGTGCAATTAAAAGTGTTGAGAACCCCAAGTGAGGAACAGATTAAATAAACTGGCAGTTTAAAGAAGGAGAAAATATTTGAAGTTAGGAGAATAGAAGGAAAGTGTTAGTTTGGGAGAAGGTGCAATCTACAGAGTATTTTATGAAGTGGATAGCATTGGAAATGGGACTTGAAGAATGTGAAAGAGGAGTGGGATTGGATTTGGGAAAATGGAGTGAAGGAAATTTCAGTCAGAGGGAACAAGTAGAGAAAAACTTGAGCTTCTTTGGGAAATGGCCAGCAATAGAGCTTCAACTGTGTGAAGAGGCTTTGTGGGGGAAATTCATGGAAGGAAAATTTAGAGCCATCTATTCTACATTTTGAATTCTGACAGCGCTTCCTAACTACTTGATTATGTTAATTTGTGAGGTTATTTGTCATTTCCACTACTGTGAACTGAAGAAATCTGATTATGGTTTTAATCTCTAGCACCTGAGAAAATAACTGACAATAATGTTCAATAGATATGTCTTGAGTGAATCAGTGACTAATGGGGATATTAATGGGGATAAATGGTGTTGAATGCCAGGCTCACAAATTTGCACTGTATCTGTGCTTATTTTACTTGAGAGACAGGTCAGTAAATAGTGAATGAGAATTATCTAGAAGAAAAGTACTTTACATAAATATTTGTAATAATTTATATTTCTAATTATCAACTCCAAAAGCAATAACTCATTATAGTTTACTTCATCCCATTGCTGTGCTTATGTTTTTGGTTTTTAATTACAACTTAAGCTCCCTTTGAGGTTAATATTTGATTTAAAATGCAATATTATTTTTCTTATTATAAATGTAATACATAGATCAAAATGAAACCATTATAAAAGCACTAGTAAGAAATAACTACAGCTAATATTTTGCTTTCATTTCCTCCAATAACTCATTTTAGAAATTTCTTAATCTGTATATAATTAGATTTAATTAACTCAAGCATTTTCTCTATATTTGCAAAATACTGTGTAAGTGGGGAGGGATTATGTTAAATATTAATGGAGAGCTCATTTTGAAAATAATATGTTATGGTTTTTCCCTAAGGTACCAATATGGTTCTCTCCTTTATATAAAGAAAGGTATGCAAAGCTATAAGCCGAGCCCTCAGTCTTCGGGTTTGTTCATATGAAACTTGACCCCACAAAGGATAGGTCAAGTCTACTTAAGATTTGGGCCTAAGAATCACCCCCAGGAGGGCCTCTTTTGTTGCTCAGATGTGGCCTCTCTCTCCAGCCAACATGATGAGCAGTCTCACCACCCTTCCCCTCTCTGCGTGGGACATGACACCCAGGGATGT
>PVIY010036803.1:0-25151 GCA_004026745.1 Myrmecophaga tridactyla
AATGGTAATTCTCCTAAATAATTTTTATAGAAGGCTGATAACATCTTGAATTGAGTTACCTACGATGTTGTGTATATCCACCTCTGTATTTAAAATGAATCTATGGATCTATCATATGTCCTCTGCTTATCTAGGCTTCTATATCTTATCGCTGTCTATATCTAGTTCTATCTATCTATCTATCTATCTATCTATCTATCTATCTATCTATCTATCTATCTATCTATCTATCTATCTATCTATCTATCTATCTATCTATCCGTCTGTCTGTCTGTCTGTCTATCTATCTATCTATCTATCTATCTATCTATCTATCTATCTATCTATCTATCTATCTATCTATCTATCTATCAGTCTGTCTGTCTATCTATCTATCTCTATGCTGTTCCTGTAAGAGACTACTTAAACTCAAAATGTCAGTGAATTATATTAATTGCAAGACACTACCTTGCACTTATGAATAGCAACAATAAATTATCACATCCTCATAACTGAGAGACAAAACCTGTAGTCAAATGTTTTAGCTTTCTCACTCAACATTTCACAATATGTTAATGACAAAACAAGCCCAGCAGTGATACAAAGCTAAAAGATTGTTACCTCAATAACTTTTATAATTCCCTTCGAGATATAAGTGTACTCAAGTAAAATGCTAAATCAAACTGAAGTCTTATTATTACCAGGTACTTAAATATGTTGGTATTTTCCACATCTTCATTAATACAGCATTATAAACCATTTCCTGTGCCAAACCTGGTTCTGATCTACCAGGTAAGTTTGCTTCAAAACAATGTCTGTCATTCATATTCTCATAGGAACAGAGCCCGAAGAAACTGTTTTAGTGGTGATGAGATTTCAGAACGAGTGGGATCCTGAAGTGGGCAGGATCCCTGTATGGCAAGCTGATGTAAAAGCCATGCTTTATTTACATTTACTAAGTCTTCTCAGTAAACTATGTCTCCAGTAGGCAATCAGCAGAAATGACTAACTTCAGGGGATTATCCAGGGGGAAGGGATATA
Organism: Myrmecophaga tridactyla; assembly: GCA_004026745.1. Lineage (NCBI taxonomy): Eukaryota > Metazoa > Chordata > Mammalia > Pilosa > Myrmecophagidae > Myrmecophaga > Myrmecophaga tridactyla. The sequence goes on from PVIY010036803.1 coordinate 1,021, forward strand.
CATATTTCCCTAATGTGAAGTATTTTTTTCTTGGTGCAGTATCATTTTGGGACTTCCTAGTTTGTAAAAGAAGACATCAGATGTCTCAACACAGAAAACAAGCAAATGGCTTGTTTGTGTTGGCTCCTTCCACCTTCCCTCCAGTTATAAAAGAAAGTCATTCTCATCTCCTTTAAAGCTAATCCCCTCATCTATGCTTTAGATTATCTGTACTGTATAACTCCTTAAAACTAGCAACACCTTAATCTTTTAGTGCAAAGAAACTTCATAGCAAAATCATCAGTACACATGTCTAGATTTGCTGATTCTTTTATAATCGTGTACTCCCTCTGCCACACCTTTAAATGTTGGATTACTCAAGCATCAGTCCAGAGTCTTCATGTCTTATTACTATTTAATTTCTTCCTAAGTGAACACATATGCTAATCACTACATTAAATTAGATTCCTCTAGTGAGGACCAAATCCTCATATTCAACTTTTAACCAATTATCTCTACTTGAGATGCACCACAAATGCACTTTGTTCAAATCTAAAGCCCTTGTTCTCTGCCTGATCATCATCAGTCCAATTTATGCAAACTAGAATCTTGAGACCATATTTGGTTTGACTGTCAATAAGTTTATATTTTTATCCCTCATATCTCATCCCCCAAATTAGAGATAATACTTAAACATCTTAAATCTGTCCACATCTTATTAATTCCCCAGTCTCTAATGGTAGTTGCAAGTTTTACACTGAGAGAAGATGTCATGTTCTTATGCAATTACCTCATTAAGTAAGTGGTTACATGAGCCCGAAATATGTATGGGGATTTTTACTAGTTATAATAAATTTTAGGACCCAAACTCACTATGTCAAGTATATAATAAATGTTAAGACTCAAACCCACTACATCAACATTAGTTGGCATGTTCAAATAATTTATACATTTTATATGTCTAAATTCTATCACTCCTTCAATATCTAGGCCCTTACATTATCCCTATATTGATTTAGCCTTACTTGAACTGTCTCTACTCTGAGGACATATCTGCTCTTGATTTTTATATCACCTTAGATGAGATAACCAATGCAGTTCAAGTATATTGTTTGGAAATAAAAGGCATCATGGAATATATTTTAAATTTTTCCTTCAATTAATTTGACATTTGAAATATTTAATAAATATGTGTTACAATAATTTTGAATTTAATTGATTCTTCATGTTATTGCCTCTGCTTTTATCATAGTACCCATCCAAGAGTACCAAGAAATCAGTTATCAGCAACTCAGATGTCCAATTCAATTATCAGATGTGAGTAATCTACTGATTCCAAGGAAGGTAAGATAGTCAGCTGCAGTCTGCAATCAGTGACAGGAGGGGCAGCTTTGATGAACTGAAACATTAAGCAAGGACATGTTTCTACAAGATAAATCTACTTGACTGCCCCAGGACTTCCACTTCTTATTTTGTACTGTTTGCACTCCTGACTTACATAGCCCTTCATTACTTGACCAATTCAGACGGTTGTCTATCTTCTTATCTCAGCTCTACATCTTTGTTCCAGCCATGCTACACTTTGTTTTGTTCCTTTATATTTTAACATTAAAAACGTATTTCACTCATGAAAAAATATGCTAATTTCTTTTTATACAGCACTCTTGGAAACTCTTCTGCAGCTGGCTTAAACTTCCCCATCCCTCACGCCTCAGTGGGATATTTTTCACTGCTTCTGATAGGTGATAGGTCATTCCCTGAATTCTTTAGTCTTTGTATGAAATCATTACACACTTGGACCTACAAAACCCTTCCAACAATATTCTTTCTCATCTCACTAAACTGTTTCTTTGTTTTTATGTAGGTTTGAACCTGATTGTTCCCTACAATAGTCTATACAACCCAGTACATGCTATAATACAATAAAATAGAATGTAGAATCTTATGCATTCACAAATATTCCCCAAAATCAATATGCAAAAGTTTCTCATTTTCAGAAAAGGCATGTTACATGAAAAGACTATTTAGAGTGAAGTCGTGGGAAAATGATTATCAGTGTTTCTTTTTCATATACTTAATTTAATTTTTTTATTTTTCGGGTACATGGTCTGGGAATCAAACCCGTGTCTCCCACAGGGAAGGCATGCATTCTACTACTGAATGACCTGTTCACCCGATTATCAGTGTTTTATAGTAAATAGTGAAAGTTGTTCAATTATGATTTTACCTGAAAAATAAAATTCAAAATGATGAGAAAGTTTTTATATATAAAATATAATATATAATAAGAATAATAAATATTATTAATTGTGTGTGTTTGCAAGACAAAAGAATTCTACATCTGTGATTTGTCTCTTAGTCAATGGAAGCATAATCTATTTTTAGGCAGTTACAACTGGTTTCTTGGTTCAACTATACATTCAACTATACAATTAGAGAAGTAGGTTCCTTCCATCTGATTAGTCCACCATTTTTTATTTACTGCTTTTGTTTTCATGGTGCTTTTGCATCTCCATGCATCTCTTCCAAGTTCTAAGTGGATGGAATAGAAAGTGAAATGAAAAGTCTTTTGCTTTATGAGAGTTTGTAAGGATTCAGCTCCAAATCCTTGGAAATAATTAAACTACATGTACAGCTAGAGCTAAGAGAAGGCTGCAAGACTGAGAGACTATTTTATTGGTAAATGAGCAAATGACAAGACAAATAACCTTGTGAATGCCTTGAATGTTTGCATGTTCATCTAAATCTTGTAAAAGATATAGTCTTTAAATGGAATCTCATATTTGCTACTTAAATAATAACTTATGAGTGAAAGACACTGAAGCATAGATTGATTAAACATTTCACTGTATGCTACTGCTGAGTCATAATAAGTCAGGACTAGATGTATATATTCTATAGTACTTTATATAATGTTAACAATTGAGTAAGGACCTAATTAAAGAAAAATGGAATAAAATGGTTAAAGTTTGGTCCTATAGAAATTTAAGAAATTTTTAAAAATCATGGAAAATTGTTACCCAGAATATTCCTTAGAACTTTCTTAAATGCCCCCTTTAAACTCTTTGTTCCTCAGAGTGTAAATAAGAGAGCTTAGCATATGGGGTCACTACAATATAGAAGAGGTAAACAAACTTCCCCTGGTTGGTTTTCTCAGCCCCTGGCATCTCCTGGGGCTTCTTCATTTTTAAATGTCTGTGTCTAAGCTTTCTCCTAAATGTTTCCTTATGCCAGGTCTTATAAGGACTCCAGTAGAATAATCAAGACCCACCTTGAGTAGGCAGAGTCACATCTCAGTCGAACAAAAAAGTCACACGCAAATTCGGTGTGCCATATCTCCATGAAAACAACCTAATTAAAAAGTCCCATCCTACAATATTGAATCCTGATTAGAAGAACAAAAATTTCTCACGTACATAACAGTTTCAGACCAGCACATGCAGTTTATAATAGAGTTAGACAATGAAGATTGAAACAACTAAAACACAGAAGGAGGATATAAATTGACCTATGTGTTGGTAAAATTTCTACATTTTACTTCAAATGCTAAAATTCTAAGTTGAGAGTGAAATGAATTTTGTGGTAGCCAAACTTCTAAAAATATTCCACTAAAGATTTTATTTCCTAATCCCTTTGTCTGTTAATATGATGAGAAATTCCTTGCGCTGTTATGCTATATGGCATAGTTGACCTTAAAATAGTGACAGTATTGTGAATTATCTGGTGGCTCCATGGTATGACATGCAATTTTAAAAGCAGAGAGCTTCTTCTGGCAGGTGGCAGATGAAGAAATCAGAAAAATATGAAATGTGAGAAAGACTCAACACAAGGTTGCAAGATTTTTAGATATGAAAGAATTAGTGCAGGTGGCTTTAAGAAGGTGAGTAAAGACTTGTTTCCTGCCAGGAAACAGACACTTCAGTCATACAACTTCAAAGAGTGGAATTCTGCCAAAATCTTGAATGCACTTGAAGTAGATTATTTCCTAGAGTTTTAAGCATGAAATGTTATCTTCAGGCAACTTGATTTTCACTCTGTGAGATTATGAGCAGAAAATTTAGCTGCACTGCAGCTGGAATATTGAAACATGGAAAATGTGAAATAACAATTTGCTTTGGTTTAAGACACTAATTTTGTGGCATCTTAACTTAGCCATAATATACAAGAACTACATATAAAATCATGCAAAAATGTACAAGAAAGATATGTTAGAAAAACAATAGACAAATGGAAAGATATAACAGTAAAAGAGGTATAGATATGCTAAAAGAAGATACAAAAGGGGAAACAGGAGTAAACAACAGTAGGAAAAAAATTTAAAAAGAGGAAAATTGAAGCTAAGTATTCCAATAATGAGCTTAAATGTACATAGTACATTTAAACCAATAAAAACACAGGTATTATCAGAATTGACTTTAATGATCAAATTAATTATTGTCTAGATGATAATCACTACAAATATAAAGGTAGAGGTTGTTTCAGAATAAAATAATGGAAATACATATATATATTACAAATACTAAGAAGAAAAACTTGTGGGATACAGCAATATCAGACAAACTAAATGTTAGAGCTAGGAAAATTACATGGATAAAGTGAGATATTACATAATGAAGAAAAAGTTAATTACCACTGAAAGGATAGCAATCCATAGTATGTATTCATCTAACAATAGAGCTTCAAAATACATAAAACAAAAATTGCCAAAACTTAAAGGCAAACCAGACAAGTCTACACACATACTTGGGAATTTTATCATTCCTTCCTTAGTAGTGAACAAAATGAATATACTAAAATCCAGCAACCATAGCCATTTATGGGCCATACCAATCAACAACAATGTGCTGGTTTGAAAGGATGATTGTACCCTAGAAAAACCACGTTTTAATCCTAATCCCATTTTGTAAAGGCAGCCATTTCTTTTAATCCCTATTCAGTATTGTATGTTGGAAACTTTAGTTAGATTATCTCCATGGAGATGTAACTCACTCAAGAGTGGGTGTTAAACTGGAATGGGTGTTTCTACCTATTCCAGGTGGGTTTTGATTACTTTATTGGAATGCTATAAAAGAGGAAACGTTTTAGAAAAAGCGGGAGATTCTGAGAGAGCAGAGAATGATATAGTGAAGAAGCAGAGAATCCACCAGCCAGCAACCTTTGGAAATGAAGAAGGAAAATAGGAAGCCAGGAGAAAAAGCTAGCAGACAACACTGTGTTCACCATGTGCCTTTCCAGATGAGAGAGAAACCCTGACTGTGTTCATTGCATACCTTTCCATTTGAGAAAGAATCCCTGAACCTCATTGGCCCCTTTGAACCAAGGTATCTTTCCCTGGATGCGTTAGATTGTACATTTCTATAAACTGTTTTAATTGGGACATTTTCTTGGCCTTAAAACTGTAAACTAGCAACTTATTAAATTTCCCTTTTTAAAAGCTGTTCCATTTCTGGTATATTTCATTCCGACAGCTAGCTAACTAGAACAAACAACATAACAAAAATGACATCTTAGTGAAAATGGAATATTCATCAAAATAGAGCTTTTTCTCAACAAGACAAACCTTCACAAATGTAAAAAAATTAATAATGCAGATAATGTTTCCATACCTTATTGGAATGAGGAGATAGAGATATACTGGAAAGGAAATAGGAAAATCTCCAAACATTTGGAAATGAAACAAGCGATTTCAAAATAGTCCATAATTCAAAGTGTAAATAACAAGGGAAAATTAGAAAACATTTAGAATGAAAGAAAAGAAAGAAAAAATATTAAAATTTTTGCCATATGTCTAACCAGTGCTTAGTGGGGAATTTAGGTCATTAAATTATGTATGAGAAACAAATGTCTCAAATTAATAATATTGATGTCCATGGAAAAAACTAGTAGAGAAAAACAAATCCAAAACATTCCAAAGAAAGAAAATATAAAGTACAAGAACAGGAATCCATAAAATTGTAAGCACAATAATTTTAAAACTAATAAAAACAAAAGGTGGCTTTTGAATAAGATAAAACATGTAGTAGAGATCTAATATAACTATAAAAGTTAGAAGGGCATAAGACATAAATTTGCAAAGTTTGAAATATAGGTGTAAGATATTCAAAGAATAATATCAGAGTTTTATGAACAAATAAACCATTCAAATGACAACTTAGCTGAAATGGGACAATTTGTCAAAAAACATAAACTATCCAAACTCACTCAAAATTCAATAAAAATCATGAAAATCAAAACACTAAGGAAGGAGGTGGGGCAAGATGGTAGTGTACAGAGGTGTGAGATTTAGTTCATATTCCATGGTAGCTAGTAAACAGCCAGGAGCTGTCAGAACACCTATTTGGGGGACATCCATGATGCAAATCATACACCAGCTTGGAATGGGTGGAAGGGCCAAAGTCACAGCACAGAACTGTAAGTAAATTCTTCCACAGTTTGTAGCATGGTGCCCCTTCCCCTATTCACATAGCAGGCTGATTTATTGCCTTTCTTAGGTGGGAAACAGGAACCCTCTCTATTAGGAACAAAGGAAGGAGAGCTCAACCCTGATCCAGTTGAGTATTTGATTCACAAATTCAGTGTTGAATACAAGTTCTGAGCATATATAGATGAGCACAGATAAAAGGCAAGTACAAAAAAATTGGAAGTTTTCTTTCCAGTAGGGACTATTTGTTCTTTTCTGCATATGATTTCAGATGTCTTGTCCTCTAGTTCACTAATTGTTTTCCACCTTTTCAAATCTGCTGTTTTATGTTTGCATTGGGTTTTTCATCTCTTCTCTAGTTCCTTTCATTCCCATAAGCTCTGTCACTTATTTTTTTTTTTAAGCTTTCAAGTTTTTCTGTATGGTCCCCCAGTGTCTTCTTTATATCCTTTATCTCTTTTGCCACATTTTCCTTCAACTCATTTAGTTGACTTAGAAGATTTCTTTAAACATATTTAATTCGTTGTTTCAACTCCTATATCTCATTTGAATTGTTACATTTTTCCTCTGACTGGACCTTATAATTGTGCTTCCTAGTATGACTCACCTTTTTTTTTTTTTTTTTTTGCTGGTGCTTAAGCATATGATTTTCTTAATGAGTTTATTCCTGGAATTTTCTTGTTGGTTGGCTTTGTTAGGGAAAAGAATGGAAAATCTGGGCAGCATCTCAGGGAATTGAATGACAACATGAAGTGAACTAATATACATGCTATGTGAATCACAGAAGGAGAGAAAGGGAGGGAGTAGAAAGAAAAATGGAAGAAATAATCCCTGAAAATTTCCCAATTCTTATGAAAGACAAAAAATACAGGTCCAAAAAACACAGCATATCCCAAATAGAAAAAATCCAAACAGACCTATTACCTACTCCAAAATATTTACTAATCAGATTGTTAAATTTCAGAGGCAAATAGATAATTCTGAAAGCAGCAGGAGAAAAGCAATTCCTCACATAAAAGGGAATTTTAATAAAATGAGGTACAGATCTCTCAGCAGAAACCATGGCAGTCACAAGACAGTGGTACAATATATTTAAAATGTTGAAAGAGAAAAATTCGTTAACAAATAATTTTATATCCAGTAAAACTATCCTCCAAACATGAGGAAGAGTTTAAAATATTTACAGATAAAGAGACACTGTGAGAGTTTGTAAGAAAGAGATCTTCTCCACATGAAATAGTAAAGGAAGTGCCAAAGAGAGATAGGAAAATGACAGGAGAGAGAAGTTTAGAGAAAAGTGTAGAAATGAAGATCATCAGTAAGGGTAACTAAATGGATATGTATAGAGAAAAATAAGATATGACATACAAAATTCAAAAGACAAAATGGTTCAAGAAAGTACTACTTTCCAGTAATAACATTAAATGTTAATGGATTGAAATCTCAAAACAAAAGACAGAGTAGAAGGGTCAATAAAAAAAAAAAGACCCACATGTATGCTGTCTTTAGACCCAAGGACAAAAAGAAGTTGAAAGTGAAGGGTTGGAAAAACATATTTCATGAAAACCATGAGAAAAAAATAGGGGTAGCTATACTAATATCAGAGAAATTAAACTTCAACCGTAAAACAATTAAAAGAGATAAAGAATTGCACTATGCAAGGGAAAATTCATGAAGAAGACACAACAATAATAAATATTTATACACTGAGCCCGAGTACTCCAAAATACATGAGGAACACAACAATGAAGGGAGAAGTAGATATCTCTGTAATAATAGTTGGATACTTCAATACACCACTCTATTAATGGATGGAACATCTACAAATAAGATTAATAAGGAAACAGAGATCTTGAATAATATGATAAATGAACTTCACTTAGCAGATATTTACAGAATATTACACCCCAAAGCAGTGGCAGAAACAGTGTTCTCAAGTGCTCATGGATCATTGTTCAGGGTAGAACACATATTGTCATAAAGCAGGTCCCAATAAATTTTAAAAGATCAGAAATACATTAAAAAACATGTTCACAAGTCATAATGGAATGAAGTTTGAAATAAATAACAGATAGAACACTGGAAAATTAACAAATATGTGGAGGCTAAACAAAACACTGTTAAACAACTAATAGGTCAAGAAAGAAATTACAAGGGCAATCAGTAAATATCTTGAGGCAAATGTAAATGAGAACATAACATATTAAAACTTATGGAATGCAGTGAAGGCAGTGCTGAGAGGGAAATTTACTGCACTAAACAACTATATTAGAAAAGAAAGAGTAAGAATTGAAGAATTAACTGATCAGCTGAGGAACTAGTGAAAGAATAACAAATGAAGCCCAAAGCAAACAGAAGGAAAGAAATGACAGATTTGAGTGGAAATGAATGAAATTGAAGACATGAAAACAACAGAGAGAATAAAAGGAACCAGATGTTGATTGTTTGGGCAAAACAACAAAATCAATGGACACTTACCTAGGTTAAAAAAAAGAGAGGAGTTGCAAAGTAGCAAATAAATAAAATCAGTAATGGGAGGAGAGCAAAACTATTGAAATTGCAGATATAAATGAGATAATCAGAGGCTATTATAAGCAACTATACATTAACAAACTAGACAATTTAGATGAAAGGGGCAACTTTCTAGAAAAGTATGAACAACAGACATTGACTTGAGAAGCAATACAAGACCTCTACAAGTCAAGCACAGGTAAAGTGATTGAATCAGTCATTGAAAACTCCCCCAAAGACAAGCCCATTTCCAGATGCCTTCACATGCAAATTCTACCAAGTATTTAAGAAGGAATACTTGGAATTGAACCAATTCTGTTCAAAATCATCAAAAAATATTGCAGAGGGGGGAATCTACCTAACTCATTCTATGAAGCCTATATCGCTCTAACCAAAAGCTAGACAAAGATAATACAAGAGAAAAAATTGCATACTAATCCTTTAATCAGTATAGATGCAAAAATTCTAAACAAAATACCTGCAAATCAAATCCAGCAGCATATTAAAAGAATTATACACTATGACCAAGTAGGATTTATTCCAGGTATGCAAAGCTGGTTCAGTACAAGAAAATCAATTAATGTAATACACCATTTCAATAAGTCAAAGAAAAAAAAACACATAATAACTTAATGAAAAAAATTCAAAGTATAGGAATAGAAAGCAACTTCATCAACATTATAAAGGAAATATTTTGAAAGCCCACAGCAACATCATACTCACTGGGGAAAGACTGAAGCTCTCTCTCTACGATCAGGGACAAGGCTAGGATGCCAACTGTCACCATTGTTATGTAACATTATGTTGGAAGTTATAGCTAGGGCAATTAGCCAAGAAAAAGAAATAAAATACATATAATTTGGAAATGGAGGAATAAAACTTTCCCTGCTTGGAGATGACATGATCTTATGTGTAGAAAATCTGAAAAAAATCTACAGCAAGGTTAATAGAGATAATAAATGACCATGGCAAAGTGGTAAGATACAGGATCAATATGTAAAATTCACTAGAATTTCTATGCGATAGTAATGAAAAATCTGAGGATGAAATCAAGAAAAAAATTCTATGTACAATAGCAGCCATGTGATTCAAATATATTGGAAGAGGTTTAGCCAAGGACATAAAAGACCTATACACAGAAAACTACAGACCATTACTAAAAGAAATCAAGAAAGTCCTAAATAAATGTAAAACACATCATATTCTGGATTGGAACAGTAAATATAGGTAAGATCACAATTCTACCCAAGCTGATTTATAGGTTCAATGCAATATCAATTAAAATCCTAACAACTTGCTTGGAAAAAATTGAGAAAAAATAATTAAATGTATTTGAAAGGAATGGATGCCTTGAATAGCTAAAAGTATCTTGAGAAAGAAAAATGAAGGAGGGCCTCACACTACTTGACTTTAAAGCAAATTACAAATCTACAGTGGTCAAAGCAGCATATTACTGTACAACAATAGACATACTGACCAGTGTACTTGAACTGAGAATTCAGAAATAGGCCCTCTCATCTACAGACAATTGATTTTTTATAAGGCACTCAACAGGGACATAGCATCTTCTTCAAAAGATGGTGCTTGAAGAATTTGATATCCAAATCTCAAAGAATGAAAGAAGACCCCATTCTCACATTTAATACAAAAATTAACTCAAATTACATGAAAGACCTAAACATTAGGGCAAATACCATCAACCTTTAGAAAAAAATATAAGGAAATATCTTAAATATCTTGTGGTAGGAGATGGTTTTCTAGACCTTACACCAAAAGTGTGAGCAATAAAAGAAGAAATTTATAAATGGGATCTCCTCAAAACTGGATACTTTTGCACATCATAGGACTGTCAAGAAAATGAAAAGACAGCCAAAGCAATGAGAGACAATATTTGGAAATGACATATTGCATAAAAATTTAATATACAGAATATATACAACTCAACAACACAAAGACAAACAGTCCAACTGAAAAATGGGCAAAAGACTTTTCTAAAGAGCAAATACAAATGGCACAAAAGCAAATGAAAAGATTCTTAACTTCAGTAGCTATTAGGGAAATGAAATAAAAAACACAATGAGATGTGATCTCACACCTACTAGAATGAGCATTATTAAAAAACCCCAGAAAACTGCAAATGTTGGAGAAGCTGTGTAAATACGTACCCCTATTTACTGTTGGTGGGAGTGTAGAATGGTGTAACCATTCTGTAAGGTAGTTTGGCAATTCCTCAAGAAGCTAACTATAGAAATGCCATATGACCAAGCACTCCTACCACTTGGTATATAGTCAGATGAATTGAAAGCAGGGGCCCTGATGGGCATTTGCAAGTCAATATTGATAGCAGCACTATTCATGATTGCCAAGAGAGGTAAATAGCCTAAATGTCTATCAGTGGGTGAGTGGATAAACAAACGGTCATATACACATAAGATAGAATATTACAAACTATAAGAATAAAGTCATGATGCACACTACAATGTGGATGAAACTTGAGGATATTTGGTTGAGTGTATGAAGCCAGAAATAAAAAGACAAGTACTTTATGGCCTCACTAATTTGAAGTAACTATAATAAACAAACTCTGAGAGTTAAAGTTGTGAAAACAGGTTATCAGGAGACAGAAAGAAGGTGGAGATTGGTCATTTGATGCTGAAAGAATATAGAATATTCAACAGGATTGATTATAAATATTCAAAAATAAATAGCACAATACTCTGTGATGGAAGTACAATATTGCAAGTATAATGAACAAAGCTCATTTTGAGTATTTATTGAAGGGGAGGGGTCAAGAGGCATGTATGAAACCAGAAGGAAATATAGAGGATAAAACTGGGACAGTATAATTTAACAAAACCTAGAATGGATGATGGTCACAATTAAATGTACAAATATATGAAAGTTTTTCATGAGGGAGAACTAATGAATGTCATCATTGCAAGGTTTTGAGTATGGGGTGTTATATGGATAAAATATTCATGCAAACTATGTGTCTATAATTAACAGTAACATTGTAGTATTCTCATAATAATTGTAGCAAAGTCTATATACCAACAGTAAATGTCAATAAGAGGGATATAAGAAATGGGTATGGGTTTTTGTTATTGTTTCTCCTTATTTTCTCCTTCTTTCTTTGTGGAAGAAATGGAAATGTTCTCATGTAGACTGTGGTGGTGAATCCATAACTATGTGAATATGCCAGGAGACATTGATTGTACATTTAAGATGACTTACATGGTATGTGAATAAATCTGTTTAAAAATAATGATAAGACAGAAGTGCTGGAAAATATGTGGAGAGAGAAGTATGCCAATTCACTGCTGGTAGGGAAGTGGAATGTTGCAGCCCCTCTGGAGGACATTGTGAGGATTCCACAGGAAGCTAAGTATAAGGTTGCCATATGATCCTGCAGCCCTGTTAAGGTATATACTTGGGAGAAGTGAATGCATGGACATGAACAGACCTTTGCACACTGTGGTTTATAGTTCCACTATTCACCATTTGCGATGAATGTTGGTGGCCTAAGAATACATCAACTGATGAATGGAAGGGCAAACTGTGGTTATACATATAATGGAATATTGAGCCATTGCAGGATGGAATGAAGTTGTGAGGCATGCATTTAGATGAGTGATCCTTGAGGACCTTATATTGGGTGAAGTAAACTAGAAATGAAAGGACAAATATTGTATGGTCTCACTAATATAAACGAACTATAGTGAGTAAACTCTTAGAATGTAATTTGAGAGCATAGGTTATCAAGAGAGAGAAAGTGGATAGAGACTGGGCAATCAATGATTAAGGAGTACAGAATGTTCAATAATGCTCATGGTAAAGTTTCCTAGGTTGTAAGAATATCAGTAACATATATTCCTGAGTTTTAACTATTATTTCTAAATTATGAGATACTGTTCTAGTTTTGTATGACCTGGCAGTTAGTTCCCTGTAACTCTGGATGTCTGTGTGACATACGAGAATCAGAGATAGATTTCTGCAGCTCTGAAATTCAGCAATGCTCCATATAGCTAACTGTAAAAGAAACTGAAAAAGAGATCAGACTTCAATTAGAGATATGAAAGAAACAGACCTGGTGAGGACTAAGTAATTCAGAATACAGGGGGAAAGATGTTGCTGTCAGTACTTTACAAATCCAGTTTCTGCATGAGACAAAAGAAAGAGATGTATATTTGATCTAAAATTTAAACTTTCTGTAGCACACCATATAATTTCACCCACATAGTTTATTTAAACAACGCAATTATGGGGGACCTAGAATAGGGAATGAGATTTCATTATTCTGTGCAGGTTAATGTAATATGCTAATGTATTCCACAGTATTTTTGACAGAGAATACAAAAGTATTTGCAAAGTTCCCTTTAGGGACTGGGGAAAATTATGGAAATACTAAACTTCCCCACCTAGGGAATTCCTGATATTCTTTCAAGTATTAGGAACTTCTAATTTAATAAGTCAAGCCCTTGATCTTGAGGCTTGCCCTTATGAAATTTATTTATGGAATGTTGAAGCTAAGCCTACTTAAAATGAGGCCTAATAATCTCCCCAGCAAACCTCTTTTGCTGCTCAGATGTGGCCTCTCTATCTGAGCTAACTTTGAAAGTAAATGCATTCCTCTCCCACCTACATGGGACCTGACTCCCAGGGGTGTAAGTCTATCTGGCAATGTCAGACATGAGTCCAAGGGATGTGCCTGGCCCTGGCATCATGGGATTGAAATGTCTTCTTAATGAAAACGGGGAAAAGAAATTAAACATAATAAAGTTTCAGTTGCTAAGAGATTTAAAATAAGAGTTGAGAGGTCTTTCTGATTCATGGAATCGTCAGCCAGATAATGCATAATTGTCACAGTATATCAAACTCCAACCAACATTATTCCTGAAAACCCTAAAGAATACCCTGGACTTTATCTAAGACTCCAAAAAATTGTTTCTTAGTAAGTTTTTTCCTTTCAGAAAGTTAAGGCCTCCACATTGTTCTTAAGCCAGATAAGCCCTGAAACCCAGAGATACCAGTCCCTCTAAGAGTGTCAACCCATTTTATTCCTCTACCCGATAAGGTCAACACTGCTTTACAGCATGAAGAAGTTAAAACGGTCATTACCCAGATATCCCTGAAGATTAAGAGAAGGATCTAATGAGAGGGTGGAGGTATAACTAAGAAATTAAGATGAAAAAAGTGATTATGACTATTGATTCATTATGTAGATATTTCTTTTTAATTTCTAGTGATTAGAATGGCTAGAAGAAAATACCTGAAACTGTTGAGCAATAATCCAGTAGCCTTATAATCTTAGATAATCATTGTATAATTGTATAGCTTTATTTGTATGTGTGGTAGTTAGGCTCAGGTGTCAACTTGCACAGGTGATGATGCCTCATTGTTCTATTTCTGTGGACTTAAATCTATCAGTATGTGAAATGTATCTATTGCTGATTACATTTGCAGTCCACTAAGGGGAGTGCCTTCCCCAATGAGTGAGGTTTAATTTAATTGGCTGGAGGCTTAAAAGAGAGAGGTCATAAGAGAGCAAAGCAGCTCAGCATACTTCACATCAGCACTCACAGTGCAGCTCAGATGTTTGGAGATGCAGAGAAGAATCACTCAGGGGACAGCTGTTGGAATTCAGAAGCCAGGAGAGAAGGCCAACAGACAACACTGTGGGCTGTCCCATGTAACAGAGAACCTCAGATGAAAGCTAACTGTCTTTCCTCTAAAGAACTAACTGCTTTAACTAAATAAATCTACTTATTAAAAGCCAATCCACATCCTTGCCTACCATGCCAGAGATCCGGGTTTGATTTCTGGTGCCTGCTCATGTAAAAAAAAAAAATCCTAGATGAGTAATAAAATAAAGACAAAAATATCAAGTAAAACCAATTCATGGCAGGAGAATTATAGGGAGTGGGGTCTTTTTTTCCAGATTAGCTTCAATGCCACGTTCAAAGGAAAATCACAAGGTTGACTGCAGAAGACCTTAACCCAAAGAACTTGAACCAAAAAGATCAACTTATTGGCCCCTTATGTTCTCTACATTTCAGAGTATCAGACTCTTTCTATCATGGAAACCCAGTAACAGGGGCCTCTTCTGCATGCACAAGGCTACACAGATGAGTCCTTCTCATTCACCACTCCTCTATATTCGTTGGCCAAAACTGTCTCAGTCAAATGACAAGGTAGGGAATTAGAAGGCTGTCCCTTGCTTTTTTCATGTAGCCAGTCTCTAATCTAGCAGAAGGCTCCAAGAGGTTGTATTTAACCAGGTTACTTTCAAGTTTTCATAAAATTGTGTAACATTGATGTGCTTCACTTTGAGAAAGCTGTCATATAAACAGGCTTACTGGATGGCTACTAAGGGAAACGATGAAAATATTGACCATGAACCAACGATAAGATTGAAATTAGAAATTCTCTGTTAGACATGTAAAAAATATATGATTCTTAAAAGCTTCTGAAATAGAGGCAATGAGCAAGTTATATGGGGCTTCTATTTTCTGGACACGAGCAAAGGTCCAGTATTCATCCATACTCTGAGAACATTGCAAGGTGTTGTTCATTCTTTTTAATCAGTAAAATCCTGAGCTTAATGGTATCTTCACTAGAGAGAAGCAGTGGGATAGAGGGACTAAAGGGTCATCAAACTAGCAGCAATAAATCTCTCATGACTCTGAAAAAAAAGAAAAGAAGAAAAAACACTACAATTTTAAATTTGTAACTACTCATCTTCAGAAAAGGGCATTTCCTGGCCCAGAAAGTTTCATTGGCAGATTCAATCAAATATTCAAGAAAGAGACTACATCAATGTCATACAATCTTTTGGAGAAACTTATTTTATGACAACAGCATACTCCAACAACAAAAAATTCATATGATGCCAGAAAAATAAACTACAAAAATATCTTTCATAATGATAATACAAAATGTTTTAACAAATATCAAATTAAATCCACAAACACAAAGTTTAATTCACTATGAATAAGGGAAGTTTTATTGGGAAAGGAAGTACAGTTCCATATGGGAAAACTAATAAGATAAAAGGATGTAATGTAGGAAAATATTTCTTACAATTCAACATTTGTTCATGCTAATCACTATCAGCAAACTAGGAATACAAATAAACTCCCCAACTTTCTCAAACTAATAAATATCATCTTTAAAAAATCCTACAGTAAACATCATGAAAGATTAAATGTCAAAACTCCAGCATTGGGGCAAGGTAAATGTGTCCATTTCTACAACTACTAGCCACTGTAATAATTTATAAAATATAATATATACAGGAAGATCATACAAAATAACAGAAATTATCTGAATTCACAAATGACATGTTTTTCAATATATATTTCTCAAAGATTCTACACAAAAATTAAGCCACCTGGTAATGAGAAGCAAGTTTAGCAAGATCACATTATACAGGGACAAACACCCAATCATCAATCATATTTCTAGATACTATCAATGAAAAGCATGAAAGCCAAAATAAAAGAATAATACAATTAACCACAATACAGAGAAATGAAATACTTAGATAAATATCAAAATACAATATATATAGAATCTACATGTTACAAACTAAAACTAAATCTACATGCCACACATACATGTCAAATATCTGAAGTACTGGAGAGACATTCTTGTTTATGGACTGCAGAAGCAACATAATAAAGGTGGTAACTTTTACATAGGTCTATTCATTAATCAGAACTGTAGTTAAAACACCAGAGGGCTTTGTGTAGCTCTAGACAAACTGTTTTTAAAAGTTATATGGCCAAAGCCAAAAAATAGAATAGAAAAAATAATTTTTAAAAAGAAGAATACATTTGGAAGAGTGTCAGACTTCTTTTAAGATTTACACTAAGGGTAGGATTTTGTGGTATTAGCGATAGAAAAATAAACAGATGTATAGGCAGAATTCTATAAATGTATGCATGCATCATTTGATCTTTTGAAAAATATATAAAGATTATTAAATGGAAAAGGAATAATATTTTGAAAAATTGGAGTGGGAACATTTCAACATCCATATGCAAAAAAATGAATTTTGATCCAAACCTCATAATCTATAAAAAAATAACTCAATGTCAATTGTAAAAAATAAAATATTTAAAGGAAAACATAGAAATGTTTCCCTTCATAAATCTTCATAAATAAGATTAGGCAACATAATCTATGCATTATAAAATATTACACATATATACTTTAAAAATGAGATACACAGATAGGTAGATAGATAGATAGATAGATAGATAGATAGATAGATAGATAGATAGATAGATAGATAGATAGATAGATTCTTTATAAAACAGATGACACAGATACCAAAAAAGGGGGTTTGGCTTTTACAATAAAGTTTTGAGGCCATGAAAATGTTCAAATCTAGACATCATCAAAACTGTACCTTCTTCCTGAAGAAAGGTTGCTGGTGATCTGGCACATGGCAAGGCACGTGGAAGCATCTGCTGGTCTCTCCCTTCTCTTCCAGTTTTCATCATTTCCAACTTCTGGCTTCAGTGGCTTCCTCTGTTTCTGTGACTTTCTCTCTGTCTACTTTATCTTTCTCTCTGTTTTTCATCCTTTTATACAGAACTCAGTAAAAGGATTGAAATGAATCTGGTGGAGGCTTCAACTGAAATAACCTATTCAAAAGGTCCTTCCCACAATATGTTACACCTACAGGAGTGGATTAGTTTTATGATCTTCTGGGGTCCATTCAGCTTCAAACTACCATGCCTGTCTATATATTAGAAAACATGATGAATGCTTAATAAACTTACAATGTTAAAGTAATCCTTCATAGTTCTATAAATTATTATTCAATTTATTATGTTACAGTATTCCTTCATAGTTTTATGAATTGTAATTCATCTATCCAAAGGAGTATTGTCATAAAAAAGCTGAAGAATGTGTTCCTCTATAAATTGATATTCAGTGTTTTACATAATCAAAAATAAAAAGCAAAGTGCAAAAACGTACATAGCAAGCCTCTTTTCATGTAAGAAAGATAGGAAAGTAAAAAAGAATATATTCATTTGCACACACCTTCATATGCACATGCACACACACATACATAAACTTTTAATGCATTTGTAATAAAATCCAGAGACACAATAAACAAAATGCAAACAAGGTATCTTGGGAAGGAATAGTATGGAGTTCATACAAATCATTTTAATTCCAAAAATCATCAGCAAAATACCTCAAAGAAGACTCCTCACATCATCATTCCATTTTCATATTTTCTACATCCAAAACTGAATATCTTGAATAGTATGGGAAAGATAGAGATGCCATAAAAATTCTGAGTTTAAAGTTTTAAATATTTATGTCAGTGTATATATTCCCCATTTAAAAATATAAAATTATACTTTAATAGATGAAAAAAGTAAGCCTGAAATTGAATGCAAACAGGAAATGTAAACAAATTGTACATCAAGTTCGTATTGTAGAACAAAACAGAATTAATTCTAATGTGTTATAAGCATTGATTGCTAAAGATATGAATTTAATAACATATTTTAAATACAAATAGGACTGCAAAATAATTAGAAATTTATTGTTTTAGTGTTAGCACAAATATAGTACCTACAGAATTAGTGGGTATATCATAGGCTACACAAAATGAATAAAAATAGTGATATCTTTGGGATCCAAGATATTCAGTTTTGGATGTAGGAAATATGAAAATGGAATGATGATGTGAGGAAACTTCTTTAAGTTATTTTGCTGATGATTTTTGGAATTAAAATGATTTGTATGAACTCCATAGTCTTACAATAAATATTTAAGTATGTGTGATTTTAATTAATAGCAGTTAGTTTATGATAGTTAACAAGGTCTGAGAAAATAAATGCACTGTTGGAAAATCATGTTAGGAGTTGAATGTTAAAATAAGAGCACAAAATTGTCACTCTTCTAAAATTTAGATTTCTTTCTCCATACACTAAATTTATTATTTGTAAAATGAGTCCCCATTATAAGGTTGGTTGTAATTCACTTTTACCCAGAAAAGCAACATATTCCCTCAAGAGTCTTAATTCTTGCTTTTCCTAAGGGGAAAGGGTGTACAGCATGAATTATAGAATAATTTCCAATATAAATGCTTTATAGAAGTGAAGTACTTGGTTTTATTTTCTGATGCTTTTTTTTTGGCTTGGATCATTTTACTTTCATCTTATTGAAACCTCATACAGGTAATGAAATCTAAAAATTGAGAAGCAGTAAAATTCTGGGATAATTCTGGATTGTCTATGCTAAAATAAATAGCTAGACATTTGTAAAAATGTTAATATGCTATGCAAATTTAAACATTTAAAGAATTTAAGTCAAATATTAATTAGGTAATATAAAGTGTTTTTAAATAATATTGGAGTGTGTGACTAAACAAATGTGTAAAATTGTTTGAGTCCTAAAAAATGTGCATATTCACAGAAGTGTTTCCAATAATTTTTATGTAAATTTCTGCTGTATCTAAAGCATGTTTCTTACTCATGTTCCTTGATTTATATTTCCCAGGTAATCAGCTCCATGAAACCTATTACTCAACAAGGTTCTCAAAAAGCAGGGGGAGAAATTACACTCTAGACATGTTTTTGATTCCTCTAGTTTATGAGCTAACAGCACATCAGATTAAAAATGAAGGTGAAAGAACTCTTCTTGAGAAATATATTCCGAAAGAGAATTAATGGTCTATTTTTCAAAGAAATTTAAATGTATAATTTCCTTGTTTTTGTATATTAAACAAAATATAAATTTTTAATTATTTTAAGATCTAAGACCTATCAATGATAATTTTACTTAATAATATTTTCTTTTTCTCTATATAGTGAAAACTTGAATTACTAATTGTTACAGAGAGATGCTCAATATATGGTACGTTTGCCTTTGATCATAGGTAAAAGTGTAGGTCACACAAATAACAAGAAAGCTTAATTTCTGGTTAATTTACAATGTAGGGGTGATCATAGTCATATGCCCCTTGCTCTTGATACTTCTTAGATGGCTGGCTTTTTCTATCTATTTAAAAAGCTGACTTTGATGTATCTAAATCATGTAATTAAAAATATGTATTTTTATTTAAGAAAACAAACAATACACTTAGAACCACCAACAATGGATATTTTAGTTAGCTTAACCACAGGCATATTTAAATCAAGTATCCAAATAACCATTGTATAACCTGTGTTTGCACAGTAAGTCTCATGAACCAATTTAAAAGTAAAGCAAGGAAGGAAAAAATCTACAAATACAGATATCAGAATTTCTTAGATTCTAAATGTTAAACATTATTTTAAGTACCCTTTGATTAACTATTAAAACTGTTTATATTCTCAAAATATGAAGTAGAAAGTTATTACAAATATCAACTTTGCTATGGTAGTAGTGACTTATGTTACCTTGTTACTAAATATTTTCAAATTTTTGATTTCAGAAATTTATTTTGTCTAGTATTACCATAGCTGTCCATAGTTTTTTTTTAACCATTTTTTGTTGTAAAATATATATATAAAAACCAAAGAAAGAAAAAAGGAATAATTTTCAAATCACACCAAGCAGTTATAGAACAGGTTCCAGAATTTGTCATGGGCTACCATTCCCTCATCTCAGATTTTTCCTTTTAGCTGCTCCAAAACTGTGGAGACCTTGCCAGAGTCATAATAATGAAAACATATAGTATTTGTCTGTTCGTTTCTGACTTACTACACTCAGCATTTTGTCCTCAAGTTTTATCCACATTGTCATATGTTTCGGGACATCATGTACTTTTATGCATAGCTGCATCTAGGAATCCTAAATAGCAAGTCAGGAGATTGAATTTTATAGAGACTTTTCATTCTAGAGAAAATAAGTTATCAATCAATTGAATTATAAGGAAAATTATAGGATCTTCTCCCTTAGAAATATGTTATCAATGAAGATATCACCTTATTTTTCTAAATAGATGGGCAAATACCTAGGATTTAATTTTGTTTGCTTCCAAAGGAGGTATTTGTTAAACAAATTCCCCCCACCTGAAAAATTCTGTGTTTTTTTGTGCCAAGACCAAATGTTTGACTTAAGAAATGTAAACATCTATAGGGAAAATTTAGGCAAAAGATATTATCATTTGTTGAGGATACATGTTGATCATGTAGTCTGAAAAACACCCACCTGGTGTTTTCCTAAGGATGTCACTGATTTATTTCCCATAATTATTGTTTAGAAAATTTAGTCAAATTGGGAAGTGTAAATATACAGGAAAATGATAACTTTATATAAAATTTAATATTTACTGTCTCAAAATATTATTTCTTGTACTCTTATACTCACTATTTTATTTTCAAAGTATTAAAATATTATATATAATACTTTATAGGCTCTTGAATATTTGAAAAACTTGTGAATTAACTCTGCAGATGTTTGTTGTTCCAACCTTTCTTTATTCACTCATTTAACAAACTCTAGTTCATTGAATAATGTTATCTAAGCCTTTTGTGTTTAGGATTATAATTTCCTTTGAAAAGTTTCATTAATTAGCTGGCATCCCTGAAAAGAGTTTTTCTCTCATGTAATGCACAGAACAGCTGTTGCTTAAGAAAAGAAAGAATAGAGGCAGTAACATTGTTGATAATAAAAGAATATTAACATCTTCCAATGAATCTCAGCAATTCATATTTAAACATTTCTAGGAAAAAAACAACTTGGCAGAATATAAGGATAAATTTTATTTAAAGAAACATTTGCTTAAAAAACCATCCTGTAAACTTTGCATTGTTAATGGTATACATTTTATCTGAACTAAGAAATCATGAAGACTTTTTACCAGGTAAAAGAAATGAGGGGTGGGAGGTAGAATAGAATAACCATAAAAATGATTTTTACATTTCATTTTACAAACATGTTGTTAATTTAAGTTTTCTATTATGAAATTTTGATTTTGTTTTACATGTCAGTGATGGGGAAATTTTTGATTTTTTAAAAAGAATAGACTAGTTTTATTTTCCTGCATTTGTAGAATACAATCTATGCTTGCATGTGTGTGTGTGTATTCCATGTACACCTGGTATGATCGCAATTAAATAACCATTCTCTACATTATATAACATTTCTCAATAAATTTAATTGTACTCACCTTTTATGTAAAGCTGTCTCTATTTAAATACTCATAAATATTGTGATGATTTGGGCTATTATGGTATACTGAAATGTAATTAGAAATTAAAGCAAAGGAAATAAGAGCAAAGTTTACTAGGACATATGAATTAGAAATCCCTTATTGTCAAATATTTAAATTTTACAGGGAAAGGGAATTGAATATATATGCAAATACATATGGTTCTTGTTGTGGATTGAATATATATGCAAATACATATGGTTCTTGTTGTGGTCACATACAGACATTTCAACTAGGTTTTATTTATGTTACGTGTGTCAAATTTAATTTGCATTAAACTTGTATTTAATTTGTATTAAGCTATAGTCTTGAAGAATGCAATATGTTAATAATGTTCATAAATTTAATGAAGGATCAACATCAGTTTCTTGTTAAGGAGCTGAGTGTGAATATTCCAAGAAATATATTAAATGCATTGGATATTTTTATCAATAATTTTTAAAAAAATTGAAATCCACTGTAATTAAAATAGTTCTAACTACACCCACATTATTTTCCAAGTGTTTCTCATCACCAAGCTCTTAGGAATTTTTTTCTTTTTGTATCCTGTAAGGTAGGGGTCACATTTCAATATTTTCCCACGTGAAGCTCTTAGGATTTTGATCCTAATCTTTGTATGTTGGTTTTATTTTCTCCAGAAATACCCAAGTGGAGAGAAAAGATGGACATCTACAATCTCAGCACCATGAATGAGTTTATCCTCATAGGACTCTCTGATCTACCTGAGGTGCGCTATCCACTGTTCATGGTTTTTATTGTCATCTATCAGGTCACCTTGATGGGAAATGGTACCATTCTCCTTGCCATTATGACAGAAAAAAAGCTGCTCACACCTATGTATTATTTCCTGGCAAATTTGTCGCTCTTAGACATATTTTGTCCATCAGCCACTGTTCCCAAGATGCTTGAGAATCTCCTGACTGAGAAGCAAAGCATTTCTTTTGTTGGGTGTACTTTGCAGCTTTACTTTTTGGTGGCCTTGGCAGGGACCGAGGTTTTCCTTCTTGCTGTCATGGCTTATGACCGGTACATGGCCATCTGTTTCCCCCTTCGTTACATCTTCATCATGACTAAGGAACGCTGTGCTCAGCTGATAGCTGGATGCTGGGCAGCAGGGTTTCTGAATTCCCTTCTGCTTACAGTCTTCACGTTCCGCCTGTCTTTCTGTAAATCCCATCGTGTTAACCAATATTATTGTGACATCCCGCCAGTGATGGCCCTCTCCTGTTCTTCCACCTATGTGGCAGAGATGCTTGTTTTAGTGGTGGGAGGTGTCCTGGGGATCAGCGCCTTTCTGATCACCTTTATCTCTTATGTCTACATCATATCCACCATCCTAAGGATCCGATCCACCAAAGGGAAGCACAAAGCTTTCTCCACATGTGCTTCCCACATCGTTGTCGTGGGTCTGTTTTATGGCACAACAATATTTACTTACATTCGCCCTTCATCCAGTCAACACTCCCCAGCCAGAGACAGGCTCATCTCCATGCTGTATGGGGTTATCACCCCAATGTTAAACCCCATCATCTACAGCCTGAGAAACACAGAGGTTAAAGAAGCCCTCAGAAAGATTTTATGCCATAAAATATCATTACAGCTCACATAATATTGACAAATTCATTAACACTCTACTTAGAGTATATCCATAGATGAATTGGAATAATTCATAGAATAATAACTCTATTTAAGTATCTATTTATATAAAGCAGACATTATATATTAAGAAAGTTACACACTCAATGGAATACACACATATATACATCCATATACCATCCTAAAAATCTATGATCCAAATATGGACATTTTTGAGAATGAAACGGAAACATGTCAATATTTACACTGGTATAAGTGGTATATTCTGCACCAGTCTGATGAAAATTAGGATCTGTGGTCCTGTTACCAATGTCCATAGTTACACCTATATCTATTGTTATCTGTATCTATCATCTATAATATCGATCTTATCTATACCATTTATGTCCATATATACCTATTTCTATCTCTATAGCAAACATTCTGTAGATATTCCACTTATTTTCTTTACCTTAATTG
>PVIY010036804.1:0-25168 GCA_004026745.1 Myrmecophaga tridactyla
CTCAATCTTGGTGTTTACCCCTATGAAATTTATCCCTGCAAAGTAAAGGCTAAACCTACTTAAAATTAGGCCCAGGAGTTGCCCCAGAGAAACTCTTCTGTTGCTCTGATGTGGCCTCTCTTTCTCAGCCAACATGGCAAGCGAACTCACTGCCCTCCCCACTTCTATGTAGGACATGACTCCCAGGGGTGTAAGCCTTCCTGGCAATGTGGGATAAAATCCTAGGATGAGCTGGGACTCAGCATTAAGGGATTGGGGAAACCTTCTTGACCAAAAGGGAGAAGAGAGAAATTTTTTGAGACAAAATAAAGTGTCAGTGACTGAGAGATTTCAAACAGAGTCGAGAGGTTATCCTGGAGGTTATTCTAATGCATTACACAGATATCCCCTTTTTAGTTTATGGCATATTAGAATGGTTATTCTTACACATTATATAGATATCCCCTTTTTAATTTATGGTGTATTAGAGTGTTTTAGTATTAGAGTGGTACTTCACAGAAGTTCCTGAAACTGTAGAGCTGTGTTCCGGTAGCCATGTTTCTTGAAGATGATTGTATAATGATATAGCTTTTGCAATGTGACTGTGTGATTGTGAAAACCTTGTGTCTGATGCTCCTTTTATCTACCGTATGGACAAATGAGTGAAAACTATGGATAAGAAATAAACAAATAGGGGGAACAAAGGTTAAAACAAATTGAATAGATAGAAATACTAGTGGTCAATGAAAGGGAGGGGTAAGGGGTACGGTATATATAAGGTTTTTTTTTCTCTTGCTGGAGAGATGTAACTATTCAAAAAAAAATTATCATAGTGATAAATACACAACTATGTGATGATATTGTGAGCCACTGATTATAACCATGTCAAGAATGTTTGTAAGTTTGTTTACAATAAAAATATTAAAAAAAAAAAGCCCAACCTCATTCTTAAAGAAATGCAAATTAAAACAAGACACCATTTTTCACATATCAGGTTGACTAACATGCAATTAAAGGCAAATTAAAACAAGACACCATTCTCCACATATCATGGTGACATGATTAAAGCATTTCATAACACTGGAGAATGATAATGAGGATATAGAAGAAACAGGCAATATTGTATATTGTTTGGAACAAAAACTGACATTATCTTTTGGATGGGAAACCTAGCTATTCCACTTTTAAGAACTTATCCTACAAATATTCATTACAGTATGTGTATAATAGTGAAAAACTGGAAATAACTTAAACACCCTTCAATACACAACAAGTTTAATCTATTATGGCACAATTAGATGAAGGAATACTATGTAGCTATAACTTCCTTATTTAAAAAGTAAGGTCAATAGATGTATAAAAAATAGATACCCAAGGTATAAAAGTTCAAGTTGTAAGAATGTCATTTTATCCCACTCGTGCAAACCACCCACAAAAACAACTGACATGTGTTTTACATGTACAGAAAATACTCAAAAGAATGCATGAATTCCACCAGTTATTCAGAGAAAGTAGAACTAGTAGAGCCTGAAAACAATCTTAATTCTTCCATTTCTGGCCTAGTTCATTTTTTACTTTGTTCTTACAATCATTATGTTTTAGTCCTTCTACCACTGGAGAAAAGAAATTCCAGATTCTTTCATGAAGATTAATATTTAACTAATTGCATACATAATAAAACTTAAAATACCTGCACCTATCAGGTATTACTTTAGGTTTACTCTTTCAAACTATAGTAATATGTACAATAAATAAAATGCTAGAAATCATTCCATCAACTCCGTAAACCTGCTGAAAGCATTTGTGTGTAACACGAGTCATTAGAAAAATAATCGTCTCACCTCTTCTACTCTGCACTGAAGCAAGAGGAAAAAAAGAGACAGGAAAAAGATTAGGAATATAGAGAATTCACACATTCGTAAATAAACTGCAGATATGGAAGTAGTTCTAAGTTGCAGTATAAAAAATACCATATAGAATAAATCTCTGAAGTCTTCATTAGTCATTATATTAGATTCTACAAAAGAAATGTTGAATTTTAAATGGCATTGATCAGGCATTTTTTGCTAAATCTTAAGGTATTTAATTTAATTTTGATTTAAGAGACCAACCTCTCAAGGAAGTTTAAGGTAAGTTTGTCAGAGTACTTACTGATCTGATTCAAAGTTTCCTGAGGAATCCAACTCATATCAACATCATTCTGACTTGACGTACCCATTTCTACTTTCTGTATTGGTCTTTTGCGCTGAGAACATAAAAACATATTTGAAGGAATTCCATTACATTGTTTATTTACTACAATTAACAGAAAATCTACCAAGCTACTTAATTTAGTTACCTTAGTAGACACATATGTTCTTTTCTAGTTTTAAAATATATTCCCACACCAATATTTTAGAGGGGGAAAATCATGTCTAGCACCAACTATAAAGGACAGAATAAATCTTCACAACAATTATTTAAATTTTCATATATTATCATACAACTAGTAAACCAAATGAGAATTTCTATTTATAGAACGACTTAAAAAATCATTTTATCTTTTAGAAAAAGAAAATGGAGATGCAGCCAAACCCAAAACATAAATTTATAGTAAAATCTTATTATTAATACGAAGTAAGGAAAGCTATGGGAACTACATTTAAGCACTAAATATTTCTCTGTTAAAGAGAAAGTGCTGGGTGGGCCACCGTGGCTCAGCAGGCAGTTCTTGCCTGCCATGCTGGAGACCGGCTTCAATTTCCAGTGCCTGCCCATGCAAAAAATAAAAATAAAAAAAGAGAAAATGTTTACTAATAATACATTGTTGAATATAGATTTCTCTCTCTGGCTTTCTGCCAAATAAACAAATTTTAACCAAAAATGGCTAGCAATTGTTTAAGATCTTGTTTAACAGATTGTATTAATATATCAGAAACAAACTGTTGTACACTTTCCCATTGAGAGGATACTATGGAGGGAGTCAGGGCAAAGGGGTAGAAAAGGAGGGAAATGAGAACAAAAAGTAATTCGCTATCAAGGCAGGATGAGAAATCATGCTTGTAGAAGGTACTTTTTCATTAACACTTTACTGCCCCAACAAGCAAATTGGAACTGTTGACTGACAGAACAAATACAGACAAAATCTTTCTTTTTAAAATGAAAAGGATTCTTTTAGAGTATAAAGGAAATATACTGAAAGCTGCGCTGTCTGCATATAAAGTAACATATCCATGAAAAAGTATAGTAAACAGAACAATGAAAACTTGTTTTTAAATCTGAGGAACAAAAATTCTCAAATAATTTAGTTATAATAATAAGGTAAATATCACTCTGGATGGTACAGGCAAAGACACTAATTGTATGTGTGAATGAAGGTCTAAATGAATCCAAGTTACATGTCTCTTGTCTTCAGGTTTTATTTTAAAGAGGTACAACAAACCTGTAAGTATATACACATAGAGTAAGAGTAAGAAGCTACAAAGAACTAGATTATGGCTTAACTTAGTACTGTAACAACTTTGGAAGTAAGACTTGTAATAGGTGTTCATCTGTAATTACCTTTCTAGATTCTAGGAGTTGATGAAGGCCAACAACAACAAGTAGCCCAAGACCGGCAAGGAACATATACATAAAGATCCTAATATAAAAGGAGAAAATATATACTGGCTTAATTCACAGAAAATAGCATGACTAATTACAACTACAACTCTAACACATAAGATTCCAAAAAACATGTGGGGGGAAAAGGAACTATTTTTAATTCAGCTTAGATCCTAGTAGTAAGCTTAATACATTTACTTCACTTTAAGAACAACAAAGTAAATTAAAAACAAATTCTATAATCTAAAATGAAAAAAAAAACACACAAAAAACCAACTCTGTATTTAAAAATATTATGTTTTGTTTACTTTGCACAATTTGACTAAAAATTACTTCAGATGAATTACATGTAAGTACATGGTAAGCAATGATTCATCATTCAGTTACATTTTTCAGGACAAAATCTTGTAATATATGTTTTCAATAACAATTTAGATCTCTTCCCATAAGCAGCCTGAGATGATATCTGAAAATGGTTCACTATTCACTTGACCCAGAAAACCCTACAAAACCATGCAAATCAAGAGGTTCAAAATCTTCATGTTCAATTTAAGAACACCCAAGAAACCACTCATGCCATCAAGGGTATGTATATTCGAAAAGTCAACAAGTATCTGAAAGATGTCACTTTACAGAAGCAATGTGTTCCGTTCTGTCATTATAATGGTGGTGTTGGAAGGTGTGCGGTGTGCCTAGGCCAAACAGTGGGGCTGGTTGCAGGGTCGGTGGCCCAAAAAGAGTGCTGAATTTTTGCTGCACATGCTTGAAAATACAGAGAGTAATGCTGAACTTGAGGAGTTAGATGTAGATTCTCTGGTTATTAAGCACATCCAGGTGAACAAAGCCCCTAAGATGTGCTGCAGGACTTACAGAACTCATGGTTGGATTAACCCATGAGTGCCCCTTGCCACACTAAGATGCTCTTTAGTGAAAAAGAAGAAATTGTTCCTAAACCAGAAGAGGAAGTTGCACATTAGAAAAAGATACCCTAGAAGAAACTGAAGAAACAAAAACTTATGGCTCAGGAATAAATTCATCTTAAAATAAATGTAAATTAAAGTTAAGGCTGAAAAAAAAATTTAGAGGCATGCAACTTAGCTTACTCTGGTGATCATTTTGAGAGCATAAGTGGAAAAGAATTCAGAAGAGGTGAAGAACAGAAAGCCAACTATTCTTTTTTCCTCATTTTTATCAGTTTTAACTATCTTTCCTAACTTAGCATTAATAGTTATAAGAATCATTTAAAGTATAGACTATGAGTCAGGAAAAGTCTACAGTACACATAATTTTACCATTTAAAAAATATGTTGTAAGGAGCAAGCTTTCTAGTCTTACCTTACAAGATCAAGATTTACTTAATATTGCAACTTTCACTTACGTTTCTCCATCTAACCCATCTTCTCTTTCAATAATTGTAACTGTTTGATTGAAGACAGCATCTTGGAATACATTGCCCTGTTTAAAAAAAAAAAAAGATCACAAAAATATGAAATGAATTGGAAGAATAAAAGCCTATGAGAGTTCCTAAAACTATTACCCGCATAGACCGTACTTTAATTTTCCCACTTAGGTTAGTTAAGACTCAACAAAGTAATATATAACAGTGCTACTTAACATTAGGGCCACAACATTATCATGTTACTGTCTCCTATAAAATAAAAATGTCATCAACTTTGCAAAATTGTTCTCCAACTTTCTTTTCAGAGGGTTTGGTACAGAAGGAGGTGGGAGGCATAGGCAGTATGAGGAACCAGATAAGTAGAGTAAAAATAAGATAAAATATGCAGAAAGAAACTTAAAAGCCAACTGAGCATTCTCAGAGTAGAAAACCTGCCTTCTGTTGCATTTAAATGCTTCAAAAACAAGGAAAGAAAAATGAAAATAGAGTAGTAGCTACAGTAACATCTAGATCTAGAAGAACTAGATCTGAGTAAAAATCAAATTCATGTTCTAAAGTGACAATGGCCTGGAAATTACATTCTTCATAATAAATGAGTTAACAATTTTCAAATATTTATGAAAAGTACTAGCGTTTGGATTTTTGTTTTTTATCATTCTGAAATAATTTTGTCAGTTCAACACAATATCTTTTCAATATATCAGAATCACTGAAACCATACATAGATACTCTGAGTATATGATGCTTCACACAAAAGTAGTACTTTTGGGCGGGTCACAGTGGCTCAGAAGGCAGAGTTCTAGCCTGCCATGCCGGAGACTCAGGTACAATTCCCGTTGCCTGTCCATACACACACAAAGTAGTACTTTTTCATAAACGCAACTGTGTTAAATCGTAATTCTAAGTTTTATTTCAAGATCCTTCGATTTGCATTCCTCTACCTAAAATAAGTTCAAGATTCAGAATACGCCACTGAAAATGACACTCAAAATGGAACTAAAACTATACATATGCCTGTTGAATCAAGTTTATTTTACTTGAAAACAAGATGAATTCAGATAATTCTTCAAGCTACATGAAGTTGAAGATGTAAATTAATACACTGACAATACATTACTTTCGATGAAAAACCTTCTTCTCTACTAAAAAAAACAAACCAAACAAACAAAAAAACCTTAATTGCAGCAAGATAATTTAACTCACACATGAGGAAAACATGTTGACATGAGGATGAAGAACTTAAGCTTCCAAGAGAAGATGAAATCTCTGAAATTTTTTTGAAAAGGAAATGATTAATGTGTACACTCATTTGAAGGAGGCTAGGATAGTGGGCACTAGAGAGCAATTCCAAATAATAAAACTCCAGTGGGTTTCTCTTAAAAATTGGATATATAAAATGCATATCAAAAATCATTAGACATTCCTTCTAGCCTCCAGTGTTTTGGAACAGCTATGAAGAAACATCTGAGATGGTAGAATGGTAGCCCATGAAAAATTCTGGGATCTGTTCTGTAACTACTTGTTGAAGTGTGCTTTGAAAATCATTGCTTTTTCCTTTGTTTGCTTTGTATATACCTTACATTATATAATAAAAAAATTTAACAAGCAAAAAATCATTAGAAAGACATCAAAGCTCATATTAGGCCATTTGGTTCCCATAAATTAACACATAACAATAAACCTAGTATCTAAAACTAACTTAAAAATATTTGGTTATAAATGTTAAATTTAGTAGATGGAAATGCTAGTGATCAATGAAAGGGAGGGGGAAGAGGTATGGTATGCATGAATTTTTTCTTTTTATGTTTCTGAATTGATGCAAATGTTCTAAGAAATGATCATGATGATGAATATACAACTCTGATGATATTGTGAGTTATTGATTATATAACAAGAATGGAATGATCATATGGTAAGAATGTTCGTGTTTGCAGGTTATGTTTAAAAATAAAATTAATCAAAAAATATTTGGTTATATTTTAACTATGTGTACACAGAATGACAGAAAAGCAGTTTCGATAAGACCCTAAAACTCACAGACAGAAGCTATAAAATGGGCAAAATGCCTACAACAAAGATGGCACAAGACAATCACCTGATATATATTATCGCCTGAATAAGAGGCAGATTTCACTTGGTGGCTTCCTATTCCTTTTCAGGCCCAGCTCCAGTCAGTTCCATGTTCACACTACAGCACCTTACACATAGCTCTAGTATGTTTCACCTACCATGCTGTCATAATGTCTGTTTAAGTCCATCTCCCACACTGGATTACAGACGTGAAGTCAAAGACATGCAATTTATCTTTGTCTACCTGATGCCAATCAGTTTCAACCATAAAACAAGCATTTGAATGAATAAATACAAGAATACTTATTAAACGATGCCAATTTTCACCATCCCACTCCAACTTCAAAAAAATAAATAAAAAATTTAAAAGTTTATAGGGCCTTACATTCAAATCTTTGTAGTTCAGATTGATGACTAGACCAAAAGGCCGCCCGCCCATGGGCTCTGCAGGAATAAAGGAATACTCAAAAGTTGCTTGTCTCTGGGGTGGCACTACAGTGTTCAGAGGAAGAGCTGTGAAATTCTGGATATAAAATTGGTAGTCCTGAGGATAACGGAATGAGGCATCTAGGGATTCAACAATGAAGTCTTCTGTACCCTTGTTTGTAAAGCCTACCAGGAACTTTACAATGTTATTTGCTGGAAAATCTAAGAAATAAAATAGAGATGAGAAAATTAGCAAACACTCAAAGGATAGAAAACAAAAATTAGGCATTACTAATGGATTCAGGCAGTATTTCATGCTGAGTGTGGAGTGGTTTCAGAAGCCTTTTCAATAGAGTACTCTAGGCATCTACTAACTGGTAACTGATTCGAGCTGGTGTTCAAGGTGAAACCCTTTTGTCTACACTCTAGCATTCCAACTTAAGAACTGAACTAAATTTCAGAGTAGGTTACACCAAATACAATCTAAGAAGCAGCTGTGTACTTCTACCAGTAAGATTTTCACACGATGGGGACTCATGTCTTGAAGTTACCTTCATCTCCAACTCAGTATCTGTGCTCTGCACATAGATAATGGAGAGAAGGATAGGAAGAGAAAGAGGCTCATCAAATCTATTTGAAAACTGTAATATTTGTTGCATCATATAAAAGTAATCTGGTGTCTGATGCTCCTTTTAGCTTTATATCAACAGAAGAGTAGAACATATGGAATAAAAATAAATAATAGGGGAAACAAATGTTAAAATAAATTCAGTTTGAAATGCTACTGGTAAATGAAAGCGAGGGGTAGGGGGTATGGTATGTATAATTTTTTTTTCTCTATTATCGCTTTATTTCTTTTTTCTGTTGTCCTTTTATTTCTTTTTCTAAATCGATGCAAATGTTCTAAGAAATGATGAATATGCAACTATGTGATAATATTAAGAATTACTGATTGTATATGTAGAATGAATGATATCTTAATGTTTTTTGTTAATTTTTTTTTATTAATAAAAAAGTTTAAAAAAAAAAGTAATCTGGCGATCACCGCACACTTTAAAGACAAGACCCAAGGAGAGAGCTACAAAAATATATACAAAAACATTTCCCTTCCCAAACACCCCTAAAGAGAGGGATAGAAAGGTCAAAGGTGATGGTAGAGTCATACAGAGAAGATACGATTTAACAAATGAATATGACTGCTGAATCATTAAACTGGTATCTCTTCTAGTCTCCAGTATTTTACAGCAGCTAGAAGTAAAAACATAAAATTGTGGAATTGTAACCCAATGTCAAAGTCCGAAATATGTTCTACAACTAATTGTGGTGCTGTGCTTTGAAATTTATAGTTTTTGTATATATGGGGTTTTTTCCCCTCACAAAAACGGAAGGGAAAAAAAGTCAATTGTGATGATAAAGTATTTAAGTCCTCTAGCCTCCTATATTCTGGAGCAGCTAGAAGGAAAAAAATCTGAGAGGATCGTATGGCAGCCCCTGACAAAATCTGGGACCTGTCCTGTAACTACGTGTTGAAAGGTGCTTTGAAAACTATCGCTTTTGTCTTTCTTTGCCTTATTTTATATGCCTTAAATATAATATGCTTATATATGCATATATTACATGCTTTATATTATATATTATACAATTATACAAGAAATAAGTTAAAAAACATTTCTCTTAATCGAAGTATACTTTTTACAGGTAAAAATTTGGAAAGTACATGGGAATAAAACAGAAAACTTAAGGAGACAAAATTAATAGCTTCAAATATTAAATCTTTAATAATTATACTATATTCTAGAGGTGAGTTTCACCCAAATTTGGGTCTCAAACCTGGGCTCCACAATCTAGTTACTACCTAGGTAAGCTCGGACAAGTTTCTTGCCCTCTCTAAATTTCAGTTTCCTAATCTATAAAACAGGAATAACAATGGTAATTATTATCATAGCATTACTGATAAGGATTAAATAATGTGTGCAATGTACCAAGAACACTGCCTGGCATACAGCTCTCAATAAACATAAGCCACTACACTGATTTTCTTTTCATGAAACTTAGGCTCTAACCAAAGCCTATTTATAAACATTTATTATTTTGCTAATGTTCTATACTTAAAATATGGCAATGATACTCTGCTGTAGACAGCGTGGAAAAAATTTTTAAATGATCTCTTGGAAAGGGACACCTAATTTCTACTTGGACTGGGTACTATTTCTTTTTCCCCTTAGTTTATTGCCAGGAAAATGACCCTACCAATAAAAATATTAATACATATAAGAGAGTTATTTTGAAACACCTATCTGTGCTATGTTTGTTATGTTAAGAGGAAGATTATTAAACATTTTAAGCATTACCAACGCTCCCCCCAAATACTGAGTCTGTTATTTTAAAAATCCTATTTCTGAGTTAATATTTCTCTATTACCTTCTCCTTTAACAAACAGAATAGTTGTATCTGCACTTGGTGATGCTTCAGGTTCACCAGATACATCTTCTTCCTCTTTATCTTCCGCCTAAGAAAAACATCATTAAGAAGGGATTACTATGGGGAAAACACATCATCATTTAAAAATAAAACTTTACTAAATTTGGGGGAAAAAATCTTCACCCAGGCCTTGCTGGAATTAGCAGTGGTATGAATTTCACTCTAGCTTATAAAGTAAAGCTTCAAGAGCAGTGCACCTCCAACTGTAATGTACATGATAATCCCTTCGGTATCTTGCAGTTCTGATTCCGATCTGAAGTGTAGTCCCAAATTCTGTATTTCTAAGAAACAACTAGAAAATGCCAATGCTGCTGGTACATAGACCAAACTTTGGGCTGCAAGGTTCTAAGGCAGGGGCTGGTAAACTTTTTCTGTAAAGAGCCGGACAGTAAATATTATTAACCTTGTGGACCACATGGTTTCTGTCGCAACTACTCTATTCTGCCACTATAGCATAAAAGCACCAAGAGACAACATGTAGAAGAATGACATGGCCAGATTTCGTGTGCAAACCACATTTTGCCAACCCTTCTTCCAGAGCACCTTGTTAGCATTCTACAAAGATTTCCATCCTGATGAAGAGAAGAATTTTTCTGCAACAGTTAGTCCCATAATATGGATTCTAATGGTTAAAAAAAAAAGTATGACCAGGAATCTTACTGGTGTGATGGAAATGTTTGAAAATTTTGTTAGAGTTGTACAACTATGTAAATTTACCAAAAATCACCAAATTGGATACTTACAGTCGGTGAATTTTATGATACACAAGTTATACCTCAATACAATTTAAAAATGTGAACAAATTTTATATCTACTATCTTAAACCTGAGTGCAGCAGCATTCATGCCAACTTCAGGGAGGTAAAAATTAGAGAGATACTCACATATTTGAAGTGTCAAGGCCCTTAATAAAATTGAGATGCCCAGAATGGAATGATATTTTAATGTTCTTTTGTTAAGTTTTTTAATTAATAAAAAAGTTTATTTAAAAAAAAAAAAATTGAGATGCCCAAGGGTACCAATATTTAACATTCCATTAATGTAAAATACTCTTTTCCCCAACAGGTAGGCTTCAAAAGGGCAGCCTATCTAATGCTTTAAAAATTCTCCACACGCAGCTCATATATTTGGGAAGGTATCTGTCACCATTAAACATTTGTTTAAAAACATAAATACTTCGAACACTAGTTATAGAGAACTGGAACAAATGTGTTAAGTAAAGGTAAATAACACATTTACCTCCTAGCTAATTAGCATATCATAAGATATATAAACTTTCTACATACTATATGGTAAGGGTCCAAAGAGCTATTACAGACTATCTCCAGAAAGAGAGGAAATAAACTGGTAACACTGGCTGCCTAAGGGGAGGTGGCCCAAGTGGTTAGAAGACAGGAGTGGGAGAAAAACTTTCCACTAAATTCCCTATTGCACCTTTCACCCAGTGGCAAAAGATCCTTCGATATCTCCTAATTCCTTGCTGCCTTGGCAGCTGTGTATAAGTTATACTATTAATCATGAAGAAAAGTAACTGAAAAAATTTAGCTCTTTCAGTTCCAGGTGAATCTGTAGCAGCTTTGACTCTGAGGGCCTACCTTTCTTAGACTATACCTTCCCACACAAGCCTACCACTGCTGATAAAATCATGGATATGGTACATTCTAGTACAAAGGAAGGACATACTTTCCCTGACTCTGTTTACTATGCCTAACCATTTTCTGACTTAAGAAAAGCAACAAAGCAAAGGGTACAAACAACTTTGTACTAATGGAAGTAGACATTCAGAGCTGCCCCTTTTGCTCTAATGGTTCTCAAGGCAAGGGAGATGATGCAGGTATGGAAAAGTTCTGGCCAGCTGCTTTTGCACTATAAGCATATCAAAGACCTAAGTTACCTTCTTTACTCTTCCTTCACTGTTACGTACATTCCACTGGGAGAGATTTACTAAGTTTACTAAATTTCTGTAAATTCCCAAATTTCCCTAAATATAATTTCTGGGAGGTAGGGTGAGGTACATGGTCCAGGAATCGAACCTGGGTCTCCTGCATGGAAGGCGAGCATTCTACCACTGAACCACCGTGCACCTTCCCTAAATATCATTTTGACTTCTAAATTCTTGGATGGGTCCCTTTCCAATACTCACCTCAAGTTATCTTAGCACAAGTGACACTTTTACCTTCATAACAGTCAAATCTTTATTACCAGCACCAATGAAGGAATATATTGATCTATTTAAAGTTATTCACTTAATAAACTGGCTTGAAAAAACATAACCTTATTCAATTAGGTAAAATACATATAAAAGATTTGGTACATAAGTAATAAGTACCACATAAGTAATAGGCTTCCTAAAGAAGCGGGAATTAAGACAACAAAAAAATGTAGCAGGTGTGTTCTATGAGGATGAAACATTAAGTTCAGACATATTAAAATAGTACTTCAAAAATGACATTAACAAAATAGCAAGCAGAAGAGTTTAGTTGGAAGGCAAACTCCATGAAAATGAGGGTAAGTCAAAAGAGGAACAGAAATCTACAAACAAAGCTAAGTATTTTGATATTTGATACCTAACAGGAAAATATGTAATTAGTGGTTTAATCTTGAGGGAAATGACAAAAATCAAGAATCACTGAAGGTTAGGTTCAAATGTGACACACTAAAAAGAGTAAGAAAAAAATAATCTGTGTAGTCCAAGAGAAGAGATGATTTTAGCTGGAAGCACTCTGCAATGATTCTAGTTCCAATTCAATATTCTTACTGTCATTGTATAATTTTATAGTAAAAACTTCAAAGCTGGAAAAATTCCAAGAGATCTTCTCTAACTCCTTATACTTCACAAAAAGCATAATTTACATATTGTTTATTGTGTGCCCCTTACTCCCTGCCACCAAAATACATATACACTACCCCAAGAACATAAACTCCATGAGAGCAAGTATGTTCTGCCCACTCTAATATCCAGTACAGTGCCTGGCACACATAGTGGGAGTTCTGTAATTACTTGCTTATTGAATAAAAGAAAATAGGCAAGAAAGAGGAAACTGAGATGCAGAGAGATAAATTTCCCAAGGTCAGAAAGCTAAAGAACAAGTATACCAAATCTCTCAGCTCATGGTCCAGTGCTATTTCCGATACATTATCCTAATAACTCACGCCCCTGTGACTTGTTTCATGTCTCCTTCCCCTTTACAGAAAATATTTATGCTCCATCCTCAACGAACTGGCTACTGTTCTCCCAACTTCAATTTACTTTAATTACAGTTAAAACCTTTAAAAGTAAGAATTTTAATATCAGTTTTTTTATAAAAAGGATAAATTTTTGATGTTATATAATTCTAGGTTATATAGTATAGACCACTAACCAAATCTGTGGGTTCATCTTCTTCTACCTCAGCTTCATCATCTTCATCTTCAATTACTGAATCTTCCACCGTTTCTTCATCCTCTGTAAGATCTTGAGCCACTGCTAATGAGCCTAACAATAAAATATAATATAAGCAGTTAAACGTTACTGTGGAAAGCTAATGTTTTTCAATACCACATATAGACCACAAAACTTGACCCTTGGGGTAGCTTAATCTCCCAGTTACTTACTTGAATGATGCCAGATTACAATGCACCTGACAATATTTATGATCTATTATTTGTCCAAACAACCACATGATAGCTTTAAAAAGAAACACATTAATTTTAAACTGCATTCAACGGTATGAAAAACGAACAGCAGAAACAAAAGATGCCCTGAAGCCTAAAGAAAACACTAAAGAACCTCACACAATTTTGTTAAATCAAATTAAGGAAAATAAATTTGTTCCTAAAGTAAGAAACCCCAATATTTAATCCCTGTCATTAACCATATAAAACAAAGCAAAAGGAAAAAACCCTCAAGTTTAAAAGAAAATAGCATTCTCAATATTCAGGAAAGATGCACTGTTATTAAGAAGTGACTTCAGCTAGAATTTTTATAATTTGATAGCATGTAATTCCAAGAAAAAACTATCTTTACAGCACTGATGGCAAAAACTAGCTTGCACAAAACATGTCTATTTAGTAAAAACTGTATTGGTAACTCAAGGGTTGACAGCAGAGAAAT
This sequence comes from Myrmecophaga tridactyla, assembly GCA_004026745.1. Taxonomy (NCBI): domain Eukaryota; kingdom Metazoa; phylum Chordata; class Mammalia; order Pilosa; family Myrmecophagidae; genus Myrmecophaga; species Myrmecophaga tridactyla. The sequence goes on from PVIY010036804.1 coordinate 14,030, forward strand.
AATGGATTTATTTTTGCACATGGCTTCAAACTTGTTTTAAAATAATTTTAAATTTCCCCCACACTTACTATTACAAATTAAAAGTTAAATATGCATAATCTATAATGTCAAGAACTTATTTTATATTCAAAAGTAATCAAAGTCACATTAAATTGATTTCAGGCATGACTGTCAAAAATTTTCAAAGTTCGGTGACTCTTCCAATACTACTCAGAAAGAATGATGATGTGGCAATTCAGTAGAGGAAAAAAACCACGAGGGAAAGGAAGTATTTACATAAGCTGCACTACCCAAGATAAACTGTACGATATATTAAAGAACACGCATTTTAAGTCTTTTCCACTTCTATGAGTTCTTGCAATTTCTGCAAAATATTAAAGAACATTCAACCAAACATTATGAAGTGAAAAACAGTGTCTACTGACTGCTGAATAAAGACTAAAACAGAGCATTTGTAACTTACGAGTCATTTTCAAAGGCCGGTAAGAAAAAATCCGTATCTGATAAAGTAATTTAAAGTTTTAATTAAATTTGAAGATTTTTGAAAATATATTTAGAGTAGGAGCAATCACATTTTCTTCAAAAAGCCAAAAGAGCAAACCGGCAAGCATCTCCTAAAAGGAAATAATTTTTCCTTCAGCTTGCAACAGTTTTGGTGAATTTTCCCACCTAGTCTTCTACTCAGTAAATAGAAACCAGTCACACACTTTTCTTTACAAAACTCGTGGCTACCTGTCACCACCGTTTACTTTTGCCACACAGCTTGCTTAAACTTAAAGAACAGAGAGGAATTCTACAGATCCTTTAAATCAGACTAATTCTTTCATTTCACAGATGAGAAAATCGAAGTTCATGACAGAACCTAGGGTAAGAAGCCAAAGGGGTCCAGATTTGTCGTGTTACGCTGAGTTATTTTCACATCATATTAACCCTGCAGATAATAAACCTATATAAATCAGCCTACACAAGGAACGAACTTAAAATTCTGGGACCATAGTTTTCCAGCATAATACGATACTTACAAACACACGCGCACAAAATTGGTTACAAAAAAAGAAGAGGAAGAAGAAGGAGGGCAGAAGCAGTAAGGAGACATCTCCCAGGGATTTAAGTACGCCTGTGAGCTGGGTGGACAATGAGGGGGACGATGAGGAGTTTTTCTGAAATCAGGACTCCAGTACCACCAAAGGGGTTGGTGCTGAGAAACGCGGATACTGGTCGTCAGAAAGAAAAAAAAAGGTGCTGCAGCACTTTAGGAAGTGGCGAACGAGGCGTCGGTAAATGAATGAGAGCACAAGGACGTGGAAGCTAAAGACACGTCAGCCCAGAGGGAGGGAGGTGGGCGCGGTGCTGGGGTGGCCCAAAGACACCCACTTGTCGCCCCGCGCCTCTCCGCACGCCCAAGGGACGCCCGCTCTCACCGCGACTGCAGGCCGCGGATTCGAACGGCCCTCGGGCCAGGTCACGGGGCACTTGCCACCGTCTACGCGGGAGCGGGCTGGGGACACAGGCGGTCTCGGACGGGTCAGCCAACAGACGCCAGAACCCGGGGACCGAAGTCGCCTCCAACTTCAAACTTGCAGTTGCTGGCGTCTTATTGCTCCTGGCTGACCCCTGCCACCCATCCCCTCGCCTCACCTCCAGGGCCGCCTCTGAGCAACAGGGTGGCAGGGAACACAAGTAGGAGAAGCAAGAGCAGGCGTGGGAGGAGTCTCATGGTGCGTCGGGTGTCCAGCGCCCGTCGGCGACTGCTGTCCAAAGCTCAGTGGTAATGGCGTTACTCTTCATCCGGGCCCCGGCGGGAGGGAAGGAGCACGTACTACGCACGTCCTTGCACCACGCACGGCTTTCCGCTACACCTCCTCCTCTGACGGAGGTACGCCGCTGACGTGGCTTGTCGGTTCGGTCGGGCCGGGGACCCGGGCTCCCGTAGTCACGTGGTCGGGGGCTGGGACTTTGGATTCCCGCGAGAGTCTGAACCCCCGTGGATATGCGCGGTGCTCGGGTTCGGACCCCGCCTGGCCCGCGTTTTTCCCGGTTTTCGCGCTGCCAGTCCCAACTTCCCAGTTAAGGCGTAGGTGTTCACTTTGAGTCCTTCCGTGTGCTGCTCGGTGCTTGGCGCAATAAGTCTTTGAATAATTTTAAGTAATAGTGATAAAAGGAATATAAATGCATAAAAAAGTATAAAATATAGATGTAGTGGAAAGATTTTCTGCCCTCTATCTGCCCTCTCCCCCCCCCCCCCGCCGGTTAAATAATCACAATTCTTGACTTATTCTGTGACATTCCAGAATTATATGTTGTTATACTGTGACTGGATACATGTTAATCACTTAGAACGGGGCCTGGCATATAGAAAGAGCTTTCAGTAAAACTGACTGAAATTCCCTTTATTTTGCTTGCCATCTATTTTGTCGGCTTTGCCGCTAGTGATCTGTTAGGTCGTGCGGTCAAACTATCTGAACGCCAGGCAGTGTGGGACTGGCGAGATGTCCGTCATCTGGATGATGAGGAATTTGATAACAGCTATTCCTTATTGTGTGCTCTCTCTTGCCAATTACTGTTCCTTGCTTTCGTGTAGATTAATCTAAAGTTCTCTATGAGCTAGATACTATTTACTGACAAGAAAACTGAAATCCAGACCCAGGGCCTTGGCTGTCTGCGTCCGGCTCCGTGCCCCTCCCTCCAGGGGGCCAGGGTACCCGGGGTTCCTTTCCTGCACTGGCTCTTTCTGACTGCATCCGGGGACTGCTGCTTCCATTAACTACCCGACTGCGCAGGTCAGCCCTGATAGTGCCCACTGAACCCACTGCACCAGGCCATCCTACTGCTACTGCACCATGCGTTCTGGGGGGGCTCCTTGAGAGATGTCCGCCCGCTCTGGCTGCCCCCGCTTCTGGACACTGCTGCCAGAGCAACCAGGGCTGCGCTGACCTGGCCGTGATGTGGCTGAGTCTCCCTGCATTTCTATCGACATGGGAAGACTCTCCCTACCCAACTTGGAGTAACTTTGTTTCATGAGTTTTAAATTAGAGCTGCCTTGAGCTTTTGACATCTGACAGGATTTTTGACAAACGCATTCTATTTAATTTGTGGCTCTCTCTTAGCACGGGACAGTGGACTGGATGGGTCTAGTTCAGAAAGGGACTAGAACAAGATAAGCTGTTATGGGCATCAAGCGGTATTTAAAATCATCTTTCCTCTCCATGGTTAAGGAACTGTCATTGGCTCCAGGCTGTCTCACTGACTCTTTTCCTTCAGAGCAGTGATTTCCTGGGGTGGGGATCCTCGATTACTTGTGTTCAAGAGATTCCTGGTAGATCTGTCTTTACCAATTCCTAGGACATGTTCAGACAATCTGAACCTATGAGGATAATTCCACTTAGGCTTAAACTGGGGCTTCTACTTGACTTATGTTGCTAAACAATTATTTGTAGATTTTATGTAGGATTTGAATTTTAGAGAACCCGCTACTAAAGGTCCACTCTGGATGTTATTGATGTGATGAATTTAGGGAAAATAAAAACAAACAGAAAACAGAGACTTTTGTGACTGTCCAATTAGTATAAAAAGCTGTAACCCATGCACAATAGGCCAAATATTATATGATCCCATTTGTGAAATATCCAGAATAGGCAAACCTATAGATAGAGAAAACAGATGAATGGTTGTCAGGGGCTGGGGTGGAGGAGGGAAATGGGGCATGAATACTTAATAGGTATGGGGTCTCCTTTTGGGGTTAAAAAAAATGTTCTGAAACTAGGTAGTAGTGATGGTTGCACAACATCATGAATGGACTTGATGCCACTAAGTTGTACACTTTAAAATCTATAAAATGGTGGGTTTTATGTTATGTGAATTTTTCCACAGTAAAAATAAAAGTAGCCTACAAAAAAAAAAAAAGCAGTAGGCTATGGGTCAGGGGAGTGACATGCTCAACCTGCTCTCATTCCCCACAGCTTCTGCTTTACTGTGCTCCACGTTCTCCCTATAATACGCAGTGTTTACCCAGTGCCTGCCTGCCTGGTGCTCTCCACCTTCATTGGTTCCGATCCTTAATTTACAGAATTGAGAATTTCATCTATTATTGTGAGTCATTGATGGTATACCATGTGTATGGAATGTTTGTATGTTATTTTATCAATAAAAATAAAATTATAAAAAAAAAAAAGATTTCCGTCTACTAATGTTGCCTAGGCTCTCCCAGGTATTTTCCCCATGTTCTCTTGCTCTGACTTCTGCAACCCCTATCAACATACAAATATACTGTAATACTGCCTATATCAAAAATAAAACTCTCCCCCAGTCCTTCCCATTTCAGCAAGAACCTAACTTCTCTTTTTCCTGGTGCAAAAAAACCCTTTTTGATTTTCTCCTCCATGAAAGACATCTTCATTTTGCTAAATCCAAGGGTACTAATCTAAGGCTGCCCCCCACCCTTTCTTGAATACTTGTTTCTCTAGGTTCAATGACAATCATACTCTCCTTATTTTCCTTCTAACTCAATGGCCCCTATTGTCCTGTGCCTGGTCTCTAATTGTAAGTCTGCCAGAATGGATATACTATCTAAGGCTGAAAACCCACCACTTGCATTTAGGGAGAGGGCTGGAGGACACTTTGCCAAAGCACTAAGGAGTGCACCAGCAAGAAGGCCCCAGCATCACTGAGAAGACCAGTGGTGCGCTGTCCTCTCTTGGCCAGGGATAAGGCTAAGTAGGGCTGTCAGGGAGCTGGGTTGAGAGTAGTGGTCATGAAAGGATGATAATGGAGGCCTAAGTGGTACGACTTAACTGGAGAAACAAGGTGGGCACAGTGACCAATAAGCAGCCAGGTCAGAATAGGGAAGAGATGATGGGGAATGGGTAGGGGAAGCAACGTACAGAGAGCTATGGCAATCATGAAAAATCTATGTTCTTAGAGGCGAGACACATGGGCACCCAAAAAGAAATCAAAGATAAAAAGGCTGAGGGTGGTTACTGCAATAAATGTATTGATCCCTTGCTCAGCCGGCCCTGAGCCAGTTCTCAATTCCAGAATCCGATAACTGAAGCAGAGGCCAGGTTCCTCACTGAAGGGCCCTGAAACACTACAACAGCTAAATAGTAGAAAATCCCCTATCCTTCAAAGGAACCTATGTGCCATTTACTCACAGTAATCAAACATTGAGGAATGGGGAATACCCAATTTAGACACAGGTCTACACTGATCTTTTGCCCATACCCAAAGTACTAGTATGTCCCTTTTTTAGTAGGAATATATTGGAGACAGTAATAAACAGAGTCCCAGCTTGGGTTCAGCTAACAGTGGGATCTTTGGGTCATTAGACCCACAGTTATCTGGCCCTGAAAGAATAAATGGAATGGACATACTTGGTAGTTGAAAGACCTTCACAAGTAGGGTAAGAGCTAGTAGAGTGGAAAAGGCCAAATGGAAGCCTCTGAAACTGCCCATTATCCCTCCACATCCCAGGAGAATGACAGAGATATGTGCCACCCTCAAAGACTAAGAGTGCAAGGAGGGTGGTCTCTGGTAAGCCCCAATTTAACTTGCCAGTCTGGCCTCTAAAAAAGCTGGCTGAACCATAGCAGATGTCAGTGGAATACCAAAACTTAACCAAGTAGGAGCCCAATGTCTCAAGGTCAAATGCAGGGGATGATCACATCTTGTTCTACTACCCTTCTCTTGCAAGTTCCCCAAGAAACAAGACAAATAAGAATCCTGGAGAAGTTGGAAATAGAAGTGGTGATTGACTACAAACAGGCTCAAGGAAATTTGGGGAAGGGGGATGGGGTGATGGAAATGATATAAATGTAGATTGTGGTGGTATTTTTGCATGACTGGAAATTTACTAGAAAGCATTGCATTAATTGTACACTTTCAATAGTTGAATTTCATGATTTGTAAATTATACCCTAATAAAGCTATGTTTTAAAAGGGAAGAGTATATGTCTTAGTTTACTAGCTGTTAAAACAAATACAATGATTCTGGGAAACAGAAACAGCTTAAGAAAAAAGAATACAATGAGTTGGCTTAAACAACGGGAATTTATTGGCTTACAGTTTTGAGGTTAGGAGAAGTTCAAAACTGAGACATCAGCAAGGTGATGGTTCCTCCCCAGTAACTGTGGTGTTCTGGGGCTGGCTGTTCAGTGGCCCTTGGTTCTTGGCTTCTCTGTCACATGACAACGCGCATGGTGGTATCTTCTCCTACTCTTCTGGGATCTGTTGACTTCCAGCTTCCTGCTGCTCCCTATGGCTTCTTCTTCTGTATTCAATTTCCTTTGTTTATAGGACTTTAGCCTTATTGAATCAAGGCCTGCCCTAATTCAGTTTGGACACACCTTAATAATAACATCTTCAAAGCTCCTATGTACAAAAAGATTCATACCTACAGGACCAGGATGGTACCTGAACATAAGATTTATTAGTTATAATAAATCCCCATGCACTTACATAATATAGTTTTTATACCTAATTTTCCAGTTACCAAAGCTCTTTGATTAGAGATGGTTCGAATCATCTCATCAAAACTGAAGTGGAAGGATGCATCAGTTGTGATGTAAAGTCTTGAAATTTTGCTTTTCATAACATCTTCTTTGGCTCTTGCCAAAGAAATAGTCCCAACTGTATTATGACGTTATTTAATTTTTACCATATCATGCCCACTAGCATTTGAGAAAAAATACATTCTAGTTGTTTGTCATGCAAGTTTGGCCTTGCTAAAAATACAGAAAGATCTTTGTCCAGTTTCAAAATTTTCTTCATTCTCATCGTTACCCCTGAGGTACACTCATGAATTCACACTAATTTCCAGAGTCCTTTGTAATTTTTATAGATAGGATCTGCTGAATTTGAATTATATATGTCGCTTACATCAAAAGTTTCATTATATAGACAAATAATCTTTTAAAGATGGACATAATGTACAAAATATCTTAAATTACTATAAACACAGCCTTATAATTGTTCATACACTACCTGACTATGAACTCAGGTCTCACAACTACAGGACTTTAAGCTAAATCTTATGATTCCACATGAAGGGTTCTTTTTGTTAGAGCATATTGTGCTGGTTTGAAAGCATTTATGTACACTAAAAAAGCAATGTATTAATCCTAAATAATCTTGTGAGAAAAACGGTTTCTTCTAATCCCTATTCAGTACCGTATGTTGGAAACTTTAATTAGATTATCTCCATGGAGATGTGACTCAACCAAGTGTGGGTATTAAACTTGATTAGGTGGAGACATGTCTCCACCCATTATAGGTGGGTCTTGATTACTTTACTGGGATCCTATAAAAGAGGAGACATTTTTTTTTGGAGAGAATGCTTTTTTGAGAACAACGAGAAAGCCACAGCAGAGCCAAGCTGTATCACGAGGCCAAGAGAACCATGGAATCCACCAGCCATTGACCTTTGGAGATTCTGAGAAAGCAGAGAAAATGACAGAATGCCGCAAAACTGCAAAGCAGAGTCCATTAGGCAGTGACTTTTGGAGATGGAGAAGGAAAACGCCTCCCAGGGAGCTTCATGATGCAGGAAGCCTGGAGAGGAAGCTACTGACTGTCGCCATGCTCACCATGTGCCCTTCCAGCTGAGAGATGAACCCTGAACCTCACTGGCCTTCTTAAACCAAGATATCGTTCCCTGTATGCCTTAGGTCAGACATTTCTATAGACTTGCCTTAACTGGGACACTTCCATGGCCTAAAAACTATAAACTTGTAATTTATTAAATTCCTCTTTTTAAAAAGCTATTTCATTTCTGGTATATTACATTCTGGCAGTTAGCGAAATAGAACACATATTGTCTCCCAGATGCTAGAACTTAGGGAAGAGTGTGCTAAGTGCCACTAAAAAGTCACAGATAAAATAGAGAAGTATTACTTTCAGATGAGGTTGACAGTGACATTGAAATTGAGCCTTGAAGGATGCAAATGTTTTTAATTTGAGGAAATGAGTGTTGGAGGTGGGGACGGGAGGAAGTTCAGTGGGGAGGGGAGGGTATTCTAACAAGAGGATATGGGCAGTATGGGCCAAGACACATACTTAGTTTGGGGCCAGAGACTGGAAGGCAATAAATTTTGGACTAAAGAGTGAGGACCTGAAAACCGACCCCTAAAACATGTTGTCCGTGAAATATTATACAGCCTTTAAAAATGAGAACTGTCCCTGGGGCAGCTGAGGCTATGGGGGCCATGACAGTGGGTGGGTGTAAGATGCTGCTCTAGTTTGCTAGCTGCTGGAATGCAACACACCAGAGACGGATTGGCTTTTAATAAAAGGGGATTTATTTTGTTAGTTCTTCAGAGGAAAGGTAGCTAACTTTCAACTGAGGTTCTGTCTTACGTGGGAAGGCACAGGAAGGTCTCTGTTGGCCTTCTCTCCAGGCCTCTGGGTTCCAACAACTTTCCCCAGGGTGATTCCTTTCTGCATCTCCAAAGGCCTGGGCTGAGCTGCGAGTGCTAAGATGAGGTATGCTGAGCTGCTTGGGCTGTGCTACGTTAAGTCTCTCATTTAAGCACCAGCCAATTAAGTCAAACATCATTCATTGCAGCAGGCATGCCTCCTAGCCGACTGAGATGTATCAGCAACAGATGAGGTTCACGTACCATTGGCTCATGTCCACAGCAACAGAACTAGGTACCTTCACCTGGCCAAGTTGACAACTAAATCTAACTACCACAGATGCCGACCCAGGGGCAAGAACCCTGGGCCTGCCATGGGGCTGGCTGTGGAGCGAGCACTTTTGGCTGCCCCAGAACATGAGCTGGGCTGATCTCGAGGGGGCAGGGACAGCTACCCGTGGGCCCTGCATATCCTTTCAATGTTCCTGGGGGTAGTGGGCATATCCTCCATGTGTAGTCTTGGAGCAGTGTCTAAGGACAATAACAGTGATGTGGAGAACAGCTCGGAGGAAGAAGATGTGATCACCAGCCCAAAAAGTCCCTGTAGCAGCAGCTCTGGCAGTGGTGTCAATTGGGTGGACGATCACATGGGAGGTAGTTACTGGGCTGAATAGTAAAGTGGTTGGTACAGGGACTTGAGCATACATAGACTTGCAGGACCATTGGAAAACTTATCCGCTTGAGGCTACCACCCCCCCCCCCCCCCCCCCCCAAAAAAAAGCTCTGCCATTTTTTATTTACTAGCCTCTAGGTCCTTTCAGTAACGTTATTTGCTCTGTGTGTGTGTGCGTGTGCACACGTGCTTTTTGGGGCAGAATTCAGGACTGGGCCTGCTGGGCCTAGCCTCTTGCCCCTTGCCTCCCACCTTAATCCCAGATTCTGGCTGCATCCTGAATTAAGCTGGCTTGGACTATCTCCTCCCTGTTGCCTGTGACTCTTGAGGCTCCAACCCCCTGGACCCTTAGAATGGAGCAAGCCAAGTTCAGCTCCAGGTTTCTGTACTGTTCCTCCTTGGAGCTGGAATACTTTACATGATGAATTTGTATAGAAACAAAGAGCCATGGGATGGGTGGCCAGAACTGCTGTGGCCCCTTGCTGGATCCCTTCCTACCACCTGGTAGTGACAGGGACACGTGTGGATACCCTGGTCTTTATTCAATGGTATGCAGAGAGGGGATTTGGGAGATGGTCCTCTAAGGGCTGGGGGAGGACAACAGCCACTGGGTGAGCTATTAATGGTTTTATACTATTGTTTAGTCTTCTATGATTAAAAGTGTTTCAACCCCACTCCTGGAGCCTGACCATGCCAAAAAACAAAAGAAAGTTGTGGAGACAGGAAACTGGAAAAATACTTATCAGAAACACCATGAGTTCAGATAGCCTTCTTGAGATAATGAGCAAAAGTGCTTTGTAAATGAGAAATAACAATCCTCGAGAAGACTGGAGGGAGAAGAGAAGAAACTATAGGTTTAGGGTATTAGAGGTTTGAAGGAAGGATATTTTTAAGCTAGTGTAAGAATTCAGTAACAAGTTATAAACTGGAGGTATGAGAGAGTAAAAAATGATAAATGGAGTAAGTCCCCAAGCAGATGTGGTGGGTCAGAACCAAGGGAACAAAGTTTAATATTGGAAAAGAAATAGTGAAGTGGTGAGGATTGGATCTCCTCTAAATATCCTATGGCTGTTTCAAACATCCAGCTTTCTCTCAAGCCTACTTCAAGAGTGGATTGAAGTTTTCAACCATGAGCTCCCTCAGTTTACCACTTCACAGCTAAAGCTGCCAGAATGCAAAATACCAGAAATGGGTTGGCTTTTACAAAGGGGATATATTAGGTTACAATTTTACAGTTCTAAGGCCATGAAAATATCCAAATTAAGCCATCAATAAGCTGATACCTGGACTCTGAAGAAAGGCTGCCGCCATCTGTATCACCTCTGTCAGCTGGGAAGACGTGGCTGGCGTCTGCTGGTCCTTGCTCCTGATTCATTGCTTTCAGCTTCTGATTCCAGTGGCTTTCTCACTGTAAGCATGCGTGAGTCCTCTCTTAGCTTCTCCTGGGCAAACTCTGGATTTCATCTCTTAGCTTCTCTCAGCTCTCACCAGGTTCCAGGCCCTTCAGGTTCTGTGGGTCCTTTCTCAGCATCTCCTGGGGTGTTCTGTCTCCAAAATGTCTCCTTCTTAAAGGACTCCAGTAAGCAGATTAAGATCCACCCTGAGTGGGCAGGGCCACATCACTAGGGAAACAGCCTAATCAAGAGGTCCCCCCCAATAGTAGGTCTGTCTGCACAAAATTGGATTAAAAGACCATGGTTTTTCTGGGGTACATAGCACTTTTAAACTGGCATAAATCGTATCTGAATGCACCTGTCCTTATTTCCTTACTTCCAGTCTCAGAAACAGAGGTGTCCCTGTTGCTCTACAGAGCTGTGAAACCCAGTTCTTCTTCGCTTCTCTAAGACCACATTTCATCAATTATCCCTGCTCTCTCCTTTATCCCCAGTTTTCCTCCCCACTAGTGGAATCTTCTCAGCAGATATTTAACTGCTTATTAAATATCTCCACATGGATGTTTCACAGCAACCTCAAACTCATCATTGCTTTCTCCCAAGCCAGCTGTCCCTCTCATGTTCCCTGTCTCAGTTAGGATTATCATTATCGACCCAGAACCCCAGGTGGCTTCCTAGACTCCGCTCTCCTTCTCATTCCCATAGCTGACCAATGGCCAAATCC